>JAMKCH010084849.1:0-43837 GCA_023653785.1 Ophioderma brevispina
ATGTAATTCCTTGACATTTAACTCTATACTACTTAATGCTTTTTGTTGACTTTTTCTGTAAGCAAAACTAAAGAAAGAACGATGACTTCTATGAATGATTTGCATACTTGTTTGTGATCAATTTATCTAAGAGCACAAATGACAATTGTAACAGTTTAAGACCAACATTTCTATGCTTGCAGGTTCTTGTGCATTATGGCAATTTTCCACATTTGTATATCACCAATATTTATTTGGGCTCCTTTCTTTGTCTTTTTTTTCTGCAAACAAGTTTTGTGGAGCGGCAGCCTTTTCTACAATGACTTCTCATGTAATGGTATGGGTCGAGTTTTAGTGTATTTTGCTTGTTCTCAATTTTAAAATTTAGATGGTTGTTTAAAGGCGGCACTGGCACATTTTCACAAAATATAAATTTTCTTCAATTTGTGCCTGAATGTAGTCTGCCCTTGGAATATAGATATTCAGTTTACTCCTAAAAATAACATACTCAATACAGATAGGATGTTATAAGAGTAAAGACATCCGTTAATGTTTAGGCTAACCTTTTAAATTTTCCATAGCTTTAAAATCAACAACCTGTTGACATGAATATCATAGACTTTGTACTCATTGATTTAATCCAATCAAACAGAGTACATGCCGTGGGAAACAGGGCATATGGCGTGCGTTTTATTGTGTTAAACGCCATTTTCATCGTCTGCTGAAATTAAGGCGACGGCGACATAATTAATAAAATCGTTCCTCTGTTAACCATAAGGACGCTGATTTGGTCTAAATCATTCAGGGTGAGGGCTAATGTATATAAAAGCTTTACAACCATGCAAAAAATTGATTTTGAAAAATCTTGAGGGTGCATCTATTTTTCAAATGTGGCCAGTGTCTCTTTAATTAAGGGTCAGGGTTGGTTGTTGTGGGTCTGTTTCCTCTTCTCTCTGCTTCTCTCTCTCTCTTTCTCTCCCCTCCTTTATTGAGATACCAAATGACCCCGGCCTTGAACTCTGACTTCAAATCCGGATACCCGCTATGATTCTATCCTGAAGGATTACCTCTCAGTAAGCTCTTCACTAACTGCAATAATTACCCTTTGGACTCTTTCCTTCAACACCTTCATATGCTCAATTCAACACAGAATTATTTTGATAATCCAACAATGACCTCAAATGACGCCTAGATTTATCTGAAAAAATACATCACGATCCTTGTGACTGCTAGTGTCAGCCTGCCACACAGTTTTGTGAATGATTGCCTCATGTGACCTTTGACCTTACAGATGACTTTGTGACATTTGGGTGACCTTTGACATCATAACAACGAAGGTTTCCGCTTAATATCCTAACCCAGTTTCGGTTCCAATTGAACTTCAACTTTTCAATCTGAGGTGACTTTTTCCTTACACACCTTTTGACCTGGTATGGTGACCTTGGACCTAATCAACAATGAGGGATTCCATGTTGGCACACTCAAGTTTGGGTTGAAATCCATCTAAGTATACAGAGATTACAGGCAAGTGTTAACCCTTTTTCCCACCGAACAGACAACAGACCAACATCAACAGACAACAACAACATTGGACAAAGTGATCCCTTAAGTGCCTGTGCTTGCTACAAGGCAGCGAAACAAAACAGCATTGTGGACACTTTAAATAATGAAGTATCACATGCTAAAACCCATATGCCCCCCTTCATAAAAGCATTCAGTTCTGAGTGAGTTTGGTGTAGGACTATTTTTATTTTGTTATTTTGGCAGAAGTTTGTGGTCACTTTTCCAACAATGATACAAATACTTGTAAATGACCTTTGACCTTAATTTCCTAACATCATGTCAATCCCCAGCTATCCAAGGATCGTATCTTCCAATTGCCATCAAATCCAGCAAGATTTTGTGCAAGAAGCATTTTGAAATTACGACAAATAAACAGAGATAGGATCAACACATTGCCCATCCCAATTTATTACTCACAGAAGTAATTTGCAGAGCTCCAGTATTTCCTATTATCAAAGTTATAACTAAGTCAAATGAAACTTTCAAACTGGATAGTTTAAGTGATGGTCATTGATCCAAAGAATGCAATGGAAGAACTTTGTGGGGCTACGACTTAACTGATGGTTCTAAGTTTATCCGTGAAGGCCTTACGTCCCGGAGTGCGTTTTGTTTGCTTTGCAAGCAGAGACAAATTGACAGATTGTAATTGCGAGACAACCCCAAACTCACCCGTAACAAATTGATATTCTACCTCCAATATCAATTCAATTGTAGACAGGTCTGCTTTTTAAGTCCTGCTTATTTGCTCCTCTAAATATCCACTTAGAGAAATGACTCTCAGGACACAATATGTCCAAAAATACTTCTTCATGCCACGGCCGATGCTCAAAATTGACGATAAGTCTCAGATTGGTAACCTGCACGAGTGGGAATGAAAAAGGATCAAAAGCCACGTGCGTATGTATCCAATTACTCAATATTCTCACTCCAAAAACCATTGGCTATATCTCAAGGTGTAATCGTTACTATGGAGTAGGAATGTGTTGATGCTTGCTAGCCGGCTTCATAGTCTGGCCAGGGATTGCACTGGATGTTATGTGATTGTTCCTTACATCGTAGTATTGAAAGGGAAATGATGCTTCACCAAAATCAGGATTTTTGTTTCATAGTGGTTTGGTCTGTGCATGTAATGATTACTAAATGCAGGGCATCATTGAATGTGTCAATTTGTTATGGAAATTTCACATGCTTTATGGAGTTAGTGGTTTCTTGTGGTACAAGAATAGAGTAAATCAGATGTGGTTGTTGCAATTCAGAAATATGGCTAAAAGGGAGTAATTATTAGAAGATGATCATTATTACACAAGACCAAGGGGAATGTGGATTTCAACCAGGCTTTTTCCTCATTTGCTTCCATTAACATGTTTGTTCTCCCATTATTATATAAATTTCCTATTAGATGTTCAGGTCCCATCTCCCGATGAAACTTTATTGTTCCCTCTCTCGTTTTCACAACATGTTTTGTATTCCCATCTTTCAAATCCTCATTCACCCCTCGGGACATTAAACAATGATTTCTCCCTTACCTTTGTGAACTTGGTGGGATTGGAAGAAGAAAGGTGCATTTTTTAAAAATTTCTAACACATCCTTTGTTATTTTTTTCAAAGTTTTACTTGCTTCTGGGTGGTATTTGGAGTTAATGCACATTAAGTTTTGTATAGTAGTGTTCCACAAGCACTGCCATGTGTTGTCATTTGCAATTTACCCCCCATTGTGGTCCAGGGATAAAGCTGCTGAAAAAAACACCAAAGTTGTGAGTTTGAGCCTGTTGTGGCTAATGTGTTTTCACCAATTACAAAACTTTCGTCTATCTTTCCTATTCCATAGCTCCAATGTAATGACCTCAAACATTTAACCATACAAAAGACATACGGCGCATCAGTATGGCGTGTTATATCTACAGAACCACAATGTGTTAGAAATTTTGTTAGCAAGTCCAGTGTTCTTCTAGCATATCTAAAATAAATATAATTTTTCTGATGTTGGATGAAAAATAAACCGCAAAGCTCCCCATTTACACCTAAAATTTAAGAAAAGCATCAGTCAGGAAAAGCGAGCAGCAAGTTGTATTGAAGGTCTCTTGAAAAAGACTGATTTCACCTTCCAACAGCAAAAACGCGTTATTCGCTAACGGCTATGCAGATTTTTTGTCGCAGGTTCCAAACCCAAGTTAAAAGTGTATACTTATGTAACCTTTGATTTTTCATTTAATTATAGGATGATAAAGCCCACAAGCCCCATTTCAACTTGAAAAATTTAACCCGATTTTGTCAGTGTTTGAAGTGAAATTCCTGTGTGTAAGATAGAGCGCTCACTCAAAGGTCAAAAACAAAAGCAATCTGAAAGCTCTGGTTTTTTTTTCCCACACCACAGCAAACAGAAGAGTCGGATTTAATCCTAATTTCACCGGTTGTAAAACTCGTCTCATATTTGTCATTTTAAAAGGTAAATAACTTGTGTGGCCCAAGTGCTTTGAAAGAGTGGGCACCCTTTCAGATACACAGGTCCATCCCCTTTTATCTAATGTGCACATGTGATCCAGGGTCGACGCGTATGGTCTGACTCAACACAATAGGTTGTGGTTCAAGCCCAGCTGGAGCCAATGTGTTGCACCATGGAGATGGCGTTTTAACTCAATCTCCTGTACAGGGAGGTTGTATTGATCCTGCTACCGCCAGCATTATATGGTGGAGGTCTGCCCAATCCCTCTGACAGAGAGTGGGCACTCTGTTCCTGATGACACACAGGGTCCACCCAACAGTGTAACTGATATTAACACTTCACGCATCAATTATCCAGAATTCACACTTTAAGTGTAATACATCATTAACACACATCTGTTTAATGCATTTTAGTGGTAATCGTAATGACCCTATACCTTTGTGTTGTAAAATATAAATAGTAACACATTGAAAGTGTTTAAAAGGTATTGTCACTTTTACCGGTACATCAGACGTTCTAACAGCCATACAACTGATTTGAATGCTAAGTGTGCTCCAGCTACACTGGAGGCCCACAAAAATTTACCAAACACATGGATTATTATGATTTTAGATGCCCCTTTTAGTCTTTCCCAGTATTTTAGTGGTGGAGCTATCCCGTCTGGTGTCAAAATGACATTGCCAGACCGGTTAACTTTATGACAAGATGACATACTGATGTTGGTTTGTTGAGAAAATATAAACTCCTTAGTGTTGACATCCAACGGAATTACACACATCAATATTCATATTACTTCAAGATCGCATCCCCACAATAAGAGTCAATTGAAAAGTGAAATAACAGTCCATTTGTTTGGACTAATGTGACCACTCATTTGCATCCAATATGTTGAGATATTGGTTGATAATGATCGAGTTGTATGTCTCGTGACGGTTATCTGAAAAAAAGTAAATGAATCCAAAATGACGAATGTCACTTAATGAATAAGTTGTCTTGTTTGTATTGCAACAGTTTACAGTTTAAAATGAGGTAATCTATTCTCGGTAATACACTGTTTTTTTTTTATTGTTTAATAATTTCATGAGTAGTCCATTAAAATGTGAAAAACTTTAGGTACATTTATCATGACATAGGCCCTATATTCTTCAAAACAACACTCATGAATTTCTCTCAAAACTTAGAAAATCATGAAAAAAAATGGTGGTTCCTATATTGGAGTCCCATTTTTTTTTTTCGCAATATCTAATTTAATGGATGGATTATTTCATCAGATTTTTTAATTGATCTGACTTCAAATGCCTTTTCTGTTCCCTAACCAAAATATATATAAATTACCCTTACTGTAAATAAGTTAATTAGTGTGATCCCATGGACCTTCCTTGGGCACTAATGGCAGTCAACTAAAAGATTTGTTAAATAAAGATCTAATGAACTGCAGTCCCTTTTTTGGGGGGGCCTTACTAATGTGCACACTACAGGTGATACATGTAATGTGCTATTACTTGTTTACTAATATGTACACATACAGGGTAATTTAAGTAAACAATTAATAGCAACATACATGGAAAATATAGGATTGCTTACCATCAATATACTTCTAGAGTAGATATAACATATTAGTTTCCATGTACAACAAGTACCAAGCTTGGCTAAATTAGCTTACTAAGTCAAAACATTTCCCAAGGACTTAAGAACTGAAATATGTTTCATTTGTGAGGTCTTATAGGAACTGCAGGAGAGGTGTGAAATGGGGCCGGTTTTAAGGGTTGCACATATGCATAAACTTCCTAAATCAGTGCCTACCCTCCCTCCCCGATTTGTACCCAAAAAATGGAAGGTAATAAATTAGCCACCATTGCAACAGTGTACTTCTGACATAACTGTGAGTAGATATAGAGGGTCTATTGGAGAATGTAATTCCAACAACATGTGCTAAAATTTCGTAAACTAAAATATAACCGAAATACATTTTGGAGGGCAATTTTATATCAGTATAGTAATACAAAATGATGTTTGAATTTCATAGCTACATTACAAAATACACTTGAATCATCCAAATAGAACGACAATTTCAAAATCACTACAGAAATACAAAATGACTGTGCTGACAGTGCTAACTTTAAATAACAAGGTGCCACAAAACAGGGAAATAATCAAGTCTGGTTTCACCATCACGGCAACCGATTTCCAGTGCAATCTGACGGTATACCAATCACGTACATCAAACAAAAAAATAAGGTCTGCAAACTCACCTTCCAATATACTGAAAAACCTCAACAAGTATTCCAATAAATTTTGCTCGTCCTTTCAAAGTAAAAATAGGAATTGCTTAATTCCAATTTCTCTCACATCAAGCAGCCAGATGGATAAGATAAATATATATCTGCATTGCAGTTGACATACACAATCTGACACAAACCACCGAAAATGGATTCTGCCATAGAAAGTACAGAAATACTTCAAGCTATTAATAGTTGTTATCTGCAGGGAAGCAGTTCAAAGACCCTGTAGTGATACCAATGTACTAATCCTTTGACATTGGGAATGGATCATCATACCCAGAATACCCAAGTTGACTGTGTTTAATACACCTATAAATGGTACACACTGAACTGGGCCTGAAGCATGGAAAATAATTTACGCCCGCTATGAGTGGCTAAGCTTTATCCAGATGAGAAATTAATTTTTTTTTTTTTTGTGTGTAGATGAATTGAGTCAGGAGGTTGAAACATGAAACACAAAGTCAGTTTCCAAAGCGGATTAAGATGAAATTCCTCACGAAAATGGGATAGCCTACATTCATAACATATAAGTTCATATGCATGGGCAATATTAAAGGCACTATCAGTGATTTGCTGTAACAGAAAATGAAAAATCATCAAAAATCAGATTTTTGCATCTCTGTAACAAGTATAGGCAGTGGCGGCACCGACCCCTTTTTCTGGGGGGGGGGGCAACAGTGACATGGGGGGGGGACAAAAGGTGAAATTCTGGGGGGCAAAAATATCAAAAATTTGGAGATTTTAACCATTTTGGCTCCATAATGATGATTTTTGTCAAAAGTTGGCCGATTTTTGGCCCAAATCGTCCGACATTTTGTCAAAATAACTGCCTCATTTTCTTCGCCAGGGGGGGCAAACTAGGGGGGGCAACTGAGTATAGGTGTCCTAAAATATCCTAAATACAGTGATCCGACCAAAAAGCAGCCTAATGACAACATCAGATATTTTAGTCATTACTGTGCCTTACAGACACTTACTATAAAATGTAATTGAATGGAGAATATATCTTTGATATGATGTTTCTTCTTTTCTATCAGTTTTTCAGTTGGAAACAAATAACTCATGAGATTTTTTTTTGATTATCCTACAGTATTAGCCACTCATGCCAAATTTCAAATATTTTGACATCCGGCCAGATCACTGGTAGTGCCTTTAACCAATTAGGTCCTGGTGCACAACCAGCCCCTGGGTTTGAAAGTTTCTAACCATTACTGATGTACCCATTCAATCTGGATCAAAATCTCAGATCTTCAGTTTCATGGCTGTTTATGTCAGATATGTCTTATCACAAAATATATGGATGATGATTAAAAGTAAACTTTGTATGCTAATGATACAATGATTGCAATTGTGCAATTCTGTTTTGTTTGACATAAAATAGAAAGATTAAACGAGAACTTACTGTTGAAGTTCATCTTAATTTTATGAGTAATGGGAGGAGAGGTAACGTGAGATCCCGTCGCGCAGCGTAGTTCAGCTTTTACAGCTATATGAGGCAGAAAAAAAAATAACATAACATGTCCTAATACTTGAAAAGAGAAAAATTGTGAAACTATCTGTTAAATGGCATAGCCTGGGTGGGTGAGGATGGGCACGTTACCTCTCACCCCCAATTACTCATTAAATTGAGATAACTTCAAACGGTAAGTTCTCGTTAATCTTCTATTTTATCTTGTAATACGTTCGAGATAACTGCGAGACTCAAGGCAAATCTGTCTCATATAAACAAAAATGTGTACCAGGTACAAAACAATATTTGTACCCTGTTAAAAAATCTGCACATCTAAAAGTGTGTACTTGTTTTTATACCCAAACTTAAAAATGTTTTCTCTGTCATGGGAAAAAAGCAATTTTCTAACTCACAATTTCTGTCTATCATTGTGCCTTGTTAGTTCAAAATTACACTAAGACTGCATTTGCAGTATCCAAAATTACAGGTAGTGTCCCAACCATCAGGCAAATGTATATGTAATACCAAGTTTTAAAATACTAATCTTCCTCTTACATGAGGATGTTTTAACATTAAAATTATAATTGCACAAGAGCAAAATACACTGTAATATAAACTACTGCACTTCTCAAAACTCAGTTCATTGTAGTCATAAAAAACCTGTTTCAAGGTTATATACAGTTGGTCACCATTCAACCACTGATATGAATGATTAATTGTCCAGTTTCAGGACGCACTGGCAAACTTTGTTCCGGTGTTGAAAAGGGCTTATTGTAGTATTTGCGAAGTTCTTTCAATACTCCATCATTTTTTTTTTGTCTCCTTCCCCCCACCTGCTGTGGAAGATTTCAGCAACCGAGTAATACCAAGTTTTTTTAAAATACTAATCTTTACTCTTAAATGAGGTATGTTTTAACATTAAACTATAATGTAATACCAAGTTTTAAAAACTATCTTCCTCTTACGAGGATGTTTTAACATTAAACTATAATTGCAAAAATGCAAAATCCACTGTACATCTCAAACTACTTCACTTCTCATAACTCATGTTCCTGTAGTCATAAAAAACATGTTCAAGTTATATACAGTTGGTTCACCATTCAACAATGATAGAAGGATTATGTCCAGTTCAGGACAGCACTGGCGAACTTTTGTTCCTGTTGCATTAAGGCTTATTGTAGATTTGCCGAATGTCTTTCCCCCTACTCCATCCTGCTGTGGCTAAGATTTCAGCAACGGTAATGAGGCTATGTTCGCTTTTGACATGCTGCACTCTAGTGGAATGTGCTTAAACACACGGTGTCCACCCCTGGCCTTTTCAGGACAGTTTTATCCAGCGTTGCTATTAGTATCTGTTGAGACCTTTTGGTGCGGTTTACGGTAACTCAGAAACAGTTCTTTTCCCTTGACGAATGGAATTTGTAACTTGCAGATATTTCAGTAAATACTTATAACAGCAGAGCCTCTTGTCTTCATCATAAGCTTTCAATTCAATTTGCGTGCCCACGTTGCCTGGACGCGATTGCTTGATCAATCGTCCACAAAAATATAATTGTATCGGCTTTTATCTCCATCTTGTCAATCCTTAACAAATGAATTGTCTGTTGTCTCTGTGCGGAAAGCAAAGCTATGAGCATACAAGTTTTTAGAGTCGATCTATAGCCCAAGTTATGAGCGGGATACTTTCCGTAAGTAGTCAAGACCACACTAACATCCCACATTCTTGTGTTTCGAGGTTTGGTGGTTCCTGTTGAAATACTCTTTCAGGAAAACCGGCAAATAAGGTGGGTGTGACCCCACTTGACATGTTCCATTCACTATAACAACAGACGACGAGTGAGCGGGCTGTATTTAACGCCCCCCCCACCCCCCCCCCACTATAGTTTAATTCAGGTCCAAATGCAGTTCTGTCAAAAAGATAAAACTTCAGCTATAGTTGTTTGCAACGGATTACTTTTCCGTCTAGCGCAAAAAACTGATCCACTTCTGTATGTACGCATGATTACTGCTTCTCAGTTGATCTTCTCCATGGATGAGATGAGGATCTCAAGAGCTCTTTCTGGTACTCCACATTCTTTATAGGATTTCCTGACAACCTGCAAACCATGAGGTAAAGTTGCTTATTAAGAGGGTGTACAGCACCAGACACTGGTTGTGTCAACAAATGACACATTCTAGGAATAATAATTGGCGTCCTCTATTAACTATGCAGCATTTTTGGGACCGATTGAGTGGGCCAATTGGGTACACACAATTATCCCTTCGCCTGTCGACTCAATTTTTTGCAGACATTACCGAACCAGACAACATGGTGAAAAGCATAAAAATAAAAATCCTTCCAGTTTGTCAAAAAGGCATCGACTGACTCTGCTCTGGGTCAGGCTTCCACAATACATATCTGGGAAGTTGTGTATTTAATCGCTTGACAAATAGATCGTATGCTGGAGTGCCAAAATGATGACAAATTTTTGTAAAATAATCTGTATTTACTTCCACTCGTTGTTCCTCAAATTTTCTGGACTTATAATCGGCTATAGTATTCTGTACCCCTGGCAAGTGGTCTACTGCTAAACCAAATTAACCTTTCAATACACCATTCCCAAATCATTCTTGCCATTCATTGACAAAATTGAAGATTGGTTCCCCCATGTTGGTTACTTATAGCCACTGCAGTGGGTTATCGATTCTGAGCCTTACATGCAGATTTTTTTTCATGTTTTTACAGAATGATTTCAGTGTAAAGAATGCAGCAAACATTTCAAGGTAGTTTATTTCATTGATTTTGCTCTAATCATTTCTCATGGTTCCGTCTGCCCCCAAATGGGTTTTTGTGTCAGTAGCCCCCCAACCAACACAGAGGATCAGGTCGATTTCAATGTGGTCTATACCTTTATCAATAGTATAGTATGATAAATCAACATTATCAATCCACCATTTAATTCAGATTGTGATGCACTTGAAATCAACATTTTTCTATCAAAATGCCCCAGAGTGATTTATCAATGCTGCGTTTTTTCTTTTCCAGCTACCGGTAAATTTACGACCTATTCACTGCTGGTAGTGCAGCAACTAATTTGCCAATAACCGTGGCAACAAATCTAATGATATGCGGTTGTGTATCTAATAAGTTTTGCACACCAAACTGAATTTCTTCCTTTTTGTGTACTGGCAATTCTACTATCATCGTATTTGAGGTGATAATGATCCAAAAATTCAATCTCCTGCAATGGGTAAATACCAATTTTTCGGGGTGGATAGTAAACCCCAGATCTGTCAAAACTGGTGCAGTAAGTTAGCTTGCATTTCGTTTTTTCTTTTGAGTTAACAGTATCAGTGAATGTCGATATATCCAATAATGCTGGTCCTAGGTGCCTTATTTGGCAAAAGTGGTTTGAGTATCTTTGTAAATATTCTTGGCCCTGATGTTAGGCCATTTGGTAGCTACACAAAATGATACAATTGACCATTCAAGAAAAATCTGAGATACTTTCTATGCTCTATTGCTATAGGTAAATGATAATATGACATCTGAGGTCAATTGAGGCCATGAAGCAATTTTGTCACAAGTGTCAAAGCGGTTTCAAATGATGTCCATTTTGAAATGATATATTCATATGTGAATTCGATCCGAAGGTCCAGAATATTCGGAACCCACCATTTTTCTTTGGCCTTGTAAATAGTTCGATATAAATTGCCCTTTTTATGGATATGCTTTTTCAATAACACCTTTTATGCATAGTATTTGGAATTCTGTATTCACAGCCTGTATTTCATCAGGTCTTAATCTGTATGGAAATGGCTTTTCACTTGAACTGGTGGGGATTCCTGAAATTCTAATTTATAACCGAAATTGACTGCTAAAATTGTGTTATCAGATGTGATTTGTCTTCCATGCCTCGTATGGTTTTACAATTGAATCTTGACGCAAAATTCATAAAGCAACACTAGTACTGGGCCAGGACTGGCCCACAAGAATTTCAGTCAACTCACCCACCTCTTGAGGTTCATCTTTATCTTACCATTTCTTTGCGTTGGCGTGGTCTTGTTGATTGATCTGATTGACCTGGTTTCCTTTCCCATCCCTTTGGAAGAAAGTTTTGAACTGCGGTGGAGCATGCCCCGATTCTGGCTAAAAAAGGTCCATGAACAATTGGGGTTGTTCTTTCTTGCATCCAAACTCCATCGATATGCATCTTGGGTATGGGCACTGTTTCTTGACCAAAACGACATCTAGGTTGACTGCATAACTCCTGAGG
This sequence comes from Ophioderma brevispina, assembly GCA_023653785.1. Taxonomy (NCBI): domain Eukaryota; kingdom Metazoa; phylum Echinodermata; class Ophiuroidea; order Amphilepidida; family Ophiodermatidae; genus Ophioderma; species Ophioderma brevispina. Next base: position 11,974 of record JAMKCH010084849.1, read on the forward strand.
GTCGTCTGTGTTCATCAAGATCTTTGACATGTTGGGGCAAGTCATATACAAACAGCACTCGTACGGCCTTTAAATGACGGTTTGCAAAGGTGCAAATAGCGGTAGTTATCTCTGTTTTAATGAGCTCCTTCGAGAAGGTTATTTGATCTCAAAGTGAGCATGGGCAAGCATTGCTAGACCATCTTGCTTGTCTTGTGTGTCTGCACCTTGCTTTGCTAGGCTGTTATGCCTTAACCGGCGGCCGTTGCGATATTTGTATCTTAGGTGCCCTGGACGAGTTGCATTGGTAAGGCTTACTCCAAAATGATAGGGTTAACCTTAGGCACAAGTAGTGTTTACAATATTTGGTATTTGGGTGTTCTCATATGCCCTACACTCGTGCTGTTCATCCATTTCCGACACCATAAGCATACGCCCAATCAGAGCACCACTTTCCTCTAGGGGTTGCCCCCCCTCTGCTTGGGCCACAACCGCTTCGCAAATCAAGTGTCTGATTAAGAGGATGACTTATCATCCGAACTTGTTGAAGGCTTATTATTCCCATTAGTGGGTAATCCAGCATCCTTGCATCTGCTGACTAGGTTGTGCATTCTGCGTGACTTCCGCTTCCTCAGTATCATCCTCGGAGACTGAATGCGTAGGTCTGATGAGTGCTGCCTACTGCGGAAGGGAAGCGGCAAGAGCCCCGTCCCTCTTGCGATGTTTGCTTGAGTCGCTTGCTGAGACCCTCGAGCCCACTGCGCTAAGGGTCTATCGGGTCCTATTGTCACCATTCTGTCTATATCCTCAATATCCTCATGACCACTGGCATATGTATCTCGGGATTTACTTTTCACCGCCCCCTGCGTTTGAAAACATGCTCATCATCATAATTGTTCAGTATAATTTGTCTCCTGTTCTATGTGACGCTTGACAGAATAGCCTGTAATCTAGTCATTTCATTCAGAATGGAAGGTTCATTCAGATTTTCCCGCATGCTTTGCAACTTCCGTCGAAGTTGTGCTTACTGTAATGGGGGTTTTGTGATTTTCACGTTGTTGGGCTTGACGGACTTACGCGGGCCTTCATTTTTTCCAGTCCCAGTCACATTTTGACTTGGTCTTGGAGTTTCGAATTCGACCGCTCTGGCACGTCTGCAGTTACGATGTCAGGCGTCTCCTTTCACCTACTTTCTCCTTGGGAGCGTGATTTTTTGGCGAAAAAATTATCGCACAAAATACGAGGTTTCGTATAACGAAACTTTATTAACCTCGAGTAGGGAAAATGGTTCCAAGATCGGCGGTATTTCGACAATTGAATTTCGAATTTTCCGATTAATTTTTCACACCAGCGGTTACCGCTGGACATGCATAGACGTTCTGACTACGCATGGCGCAGACGGGAATCTCGCGTTATCTAGAACGTATTACGAGATAAAATTACCACTCCTTTCATATTTTAATAGGGTTCTTCCATCCAGCTTTTGTGGCTCATAGGGCACATTATCACCTACCCACTTTTAACGGCAATCTAGTGATGTGCTAAATCAGAAAATCGAAAAATCACAAAAATCAGGATTTTTGTCATGTCTGTAACAAGTTAGGTATCCTAACATACCCTGCAAATGATACGACCAAAGCAACCTAACAAGCGACAAAAATCGGATGTTTTAGCATTAGGATCCGTTGGTAGACACTAGTGACTACATGTATGAATGGGCGTTCGTTATCTTTGAAAACCTGTCCGTTTTCTTCATTTAGGTCAATGCTTCAGTTGGAAACGGTAACATGAGAATTCTACCAGGCTTATCTTCACTTTTAAGTCTATTCCTGCAAATTCCAACATTTTTACGCTTTAGGAATCAACACGATAGTGTCTTTAAGTATAGCTACAATACCTATTTAAATAAATTCCAGGATAATCTGGTTTATAAGATTTGATAATTAGCTTTTGATGTTCCCAGCACACTTTCTGCAAAAGAAATGTCTGACAGCTTTGTTTTTCAGCAAAAAAGACATTCAAATGACCCCTGTAAAAGCAGCATTTAAAAATTTCGGACAACCCAGGGAGGAAGCACCAGGGGGGTGGCAGGGGGCCAGGTTTTCAGGATTTAAAAACATTTGATACTTTTGATGTTTTAAATGCCCTATATTATAGTTGATTTTTATTCCTGTCAGTTAACGCATATTGTCGACGGTGTGCGGAAGATGCATGTTGGAGGGGGACTGGTCGAGATCAAAAATAACGGCTGAAATGCTCCACTTTGTTCAGCAGAATATGATACTTTAACCCATTTACATGAACGATTTTGTATCGAATATGTAAAGGGCTTCATACAGTTCAATTGAATAGATTGTCGTAAAGTAAGAGACACGCTATCGATCCCTTTGTTTGCCGTCAATCTAAGAAGGATAAAGTGTCATGAAAACATCGAGGCTTGGTGAAGAGTAGGATTAGCCACGTAATATTGTAGTTTGTTCTGAGTGACCAAAACTCTAAACTACTTAAAAGTGACAGGAAGTGATTCTTCATTATGATACGAATTGCTCTCAAACTTCACTGGTCGGTTGTAGACCACCTACCGAGATACGGTTTCGTGAAGGTTATGGGCAAACATGTGAAAAAGAAAAACCGCAAACCTTGTTTGGAGCTGCCTGCTATCGTAAGTCGTTCCCCATAGAAAACCATGCTGTGACCTTATGTCGTGACGACAGAAAACTACTAATCATCATAAAGACGGCGTCTTCGGCTATTCACTTTAGGTGTGAATATATACTGGTAAGCATTCCAAAATATGAAAAAACCGGGGTTCGAGAAAAATTGGGGGCGTCTTCTTCCTGGAATCTCATTTCCCTTTAATGATTGACAACCAAGTGTTAAATATTATTTTTGAACAAGAGACAGAAAATGCAAAGTATCAAGATTTCTAGTATTCCTTAGAGACGTAAAAGAACTTGGTGCCCATTATGGTTATATCAGAGTAAGTATTATACTCAGAGTAATATTACTTACTCGTACATTTTCTTTTATGTTGAACGTTTCAGAGTTTGTTGAAGTTGGATGTTTGGAATTTATTAAGGGCATTTGCTTTGTAATATTTCTTCCTTGAAAAAAAGGGGACACTTTTTTAATTATGGCCTTAATCGTATTCCGGTATCCGTGACATGGAAATTTCTATTTTACTGATTGGGTAAAGTATACAAACCTCTCAGAACGAATGGGATAGTCGACACGCCCCAAAAAACTTTTAATGAACTGACGGGAATAAAAAATCCTACTATAAGCTAATTAACCACAAGATTTTTTATGATTAAAGGTGGTTGTTCCGATTATGTGTATTGTGTTCTCTACTTGATATGAGAGGGGCCTGGCACTGCACATGCACCCATAAGTCGTGTGACCAACAAACTTGCGGATATGATGGTAGACGCAATCATATGCATGTTGCAAAGCCATTCAATAACTGTGCTAATAAAGTGGTACCACTTAAAAACGGCGTTTTTTTGTTTATTATCTCGGACGAAAATGGCGGCGAGGCCTCAAATTTCAAGACGACAATGAGAAAAATATGGCCTTTATCTGATATCCAAAATCGATACGATTCCGGTAAATCGGGGGTCCCCAAGACGATTGGAAACGCCACCTTTACCTGCCAAACATAACCAGATAAACATTTGTCCAGAATTTCTTAACATATTTACAGGTATGAAAAAGTAGGATTACAACTTGTATAGGAAGATGCCAACAAACCCCCAAAAAACCTGTTGGGAAAACCAAATTCTACATAGTGTCACTGAGATTAGGCGTCACAAATAGCCCTACCCCATTAACAAACCACTGCAACACTGCACCTTTCACACACAGCACCAGTGTTGCCAACACGCGGTTTATCCGACCAATTGGGCTACTTTTTACATGCATGCCGCGCCCTAAAAAAAGCCGCCGCGGTTTCCCCAAATCGGGCGACGTTTCATAGTCCCAAGGCGCGCACCCGCGGGTATCCTTTATCCCTCTGTACATCATTATTTCGAGCTCCGGGAAAGTTTTAAAAGGTCCGTAATTGGTAGCGCGTCCTTTCTTCTTGAAAATTCTCTTTAACTGCAGTCACTACAGGGGGGTACTCGATCGGTACTCGCGCCGGGTATGACAACAATAGAACAAACTCTCAACTCATTCCGTGATCTGAGTGCTTTGTCAGCCTTTGTGCTACTTACACGACGGGGAGTAAGTGCTCACTCAGGTATAACAACAATACTAGCCAAACACAAAAAGCGACCGTCATGGGTGGTTACACGTGAGCGGGCCATTAAAACCTACTATAGCTGGCGGATGGATGTGCATCCTTACACGAGGGATTAGGGCGCTCACTCATGATAACAACAAATAATTAATCCTAACAAAAAGTGACCCGTCATGGGTGGTACAATGTTCAAGGGTTCATTCCCGGCTCACTGGGGTGAAATGTGAGAGGACAATTAAAACTGTTAGGGATGTAATTAAAAAGGACACGCCGCACGCATCCTTTTCTGTTGCGAATAGAATCAATGATTTGGTTAAAATTAATTTAAGTGCCGCGGGTATCGAGACGATAAAACGGAAACATTTTCTTGACATGTTGTCTTGTTCGTAAAAATAGCGCCCTAACATAAACATAAATAAAATAAAATTAATTTAAAAACTAGTTCAAAATCAGACTAAAATGGCATTTTTTCGTAAAAATATCGCCCGCAACACGCGCTTAACGAAAGTGAAAAATTGGGGCGTACTTTTTGGCCATTTGCCGCGCTTGGCGGCGGATCCTTTGCCGTGGGTAGGCGAAATGTTTGTTGTGTGGCAACCCTGCAATAGCACCATCACCAATTTTCATTCATGTCATAACAAACACTGACAAGTATGACCGCATCTTCAGTCGATATAAGAAAGTGGCCTGTGAAGTCAAACTTAGTCAATGACAGTTTTTATTTTTCATGTTTAACGCATTAACATGTTTTCCTTTCCAATATATTTTAACAGAATCTATCTATATTTAATTTTTTCCTCATATTTTGTTCATTTTACTTTTACTATGTACACATTTTTGACCAAGAACAATCAAATGCTGGAACTGCAAAGGGTTGGTAATTTCGCGTATTACGCATGCGCGTCTGTGCTATTCGGCGCGCGCGATGAAGGACCGCATCAGAAACGCCTTGATGCATGATTCGATATGACGCACAACCCATGGTAACTTGTATCAATTGTAAAATGGCTGTCCACGTGAGTTGCTTTTGCAAACAGAATGGGATTTAAAGTTCACGATTGGCGCTCATAAATTGTCGGAATTTTGAACCCATAGTATCAGATAAGCAATTTGACATGGTGCAGAAAGCAGTGGGAAAGAAGAAGAGCATGAAACGCTTGTGGTTTGGAATAAGGCTATATTTTGTAGCCAATGGGACAATATTTGGACAAAAATGGCGATTTTCTCTGTGTTCACTTTCGGCGATAATTCGTGATTTAGGTTCCCAGTTCTCGAAATCCATATCGCAACAGGTAAGAAATGAAACGCATGGTATAGAGCATATCAAAAATCTAGGGTCGGTATTTTTGTTTTATTTTTTGGTTAAAATCGTGATTTTATGTCAACCTTTGAACAATCCTGGCGTGTTCCAAATTGAAACACTCGGTTTTTGGCTTTTTGGCAAATAAATTTGAGTAAATAGTGCCAGAATTTGAAAAAAGGGGAATACCGACCCTTTAGGAAAACTATGACTCTGGAATACAAAAAACGAACAAGGCACATTTTTATAACATTTCCATATTTTGGATAGGGAACCAAAAAAAATGAGTGAAAAATCTCCATTTTCTGATTTTCTCAAAAAATATGTATTTTACTGGGGGAAAATATTGTCATATTTGGATTCCTTGAGTCATTTCCCTTCGCAAATATGTAAACTTTTATATATGTGGGAACACAACAATTAAGAAGATACGGCAAAAGAAACAGTTCCTTGAATTCCTGACTTCACAGCCACTTTAAGTTAATGTGACTCATTATCTTTTTTTCTCAGTTTCAAGTGATCTGCCAAATATGCCAATCATGAACCCAGCCTATGGTAAAAACCTATAGTAGTTCTATTGGTTGTTATGGGACGTAATTCGCATTGAGTCTACCAGACCAGTTGAGTAATTAGAATGTAACCCATGTAATTTCACTGGTTACATGCAAACAAAGTAAATGCTGTACAACCCCCCCCCCCCAGGTACTGCAACAACTCAACCAGTTTCCAATGAGCCAATCGAACTCCAGTTTTAACAGGCAAATAGCTAACAGGCAGAGGGGCACGGGCTGCTGGGAAAGGAGAGCCAGAAAGAGCTAGGAAAGGGAGGAAGGAACAAGAAGGAAACGAGAGAGAGAGAGGAAAGGGAAGGGGAGGAAAGAAGTGAAATGGAGGATGAAGGTTGAGAGTTGATTGTTAAAACCTCTCCCACTTTTCAGATTTTCAAGACATGAGTGAAACAAATTTGTACCAGTGGCAAAGCCAGCTGGAAAAAAAAATTTTTGGAAGAAGGCCCGTATTTCTGCAGGCCAAAATAATAACAAACTGGTGAAAGTGGCATGATAACAAGGAAAGTCATGCATTTCACTGCCAAAGACTTTTGGACTTTTTGGCACTTTAAGCCAGGGGATTTTAGGTCATACTTTTTTTTTGGGCCTATGTTGTAGAGCTATAGTCATTCGGCCAAATGCTGACTGGATGTTAAGCCACAACCCAAAACTAATTTCAAAGCAAAAACTTGCCAGTAGGACTGATAAACTAGTCAATTACCAGGTGTTTTGCTGTTTGGTGTTCATCAACATGAGACATTCTTCTAATTTTTCGTCATATTTATTCCTTTTCCTGCACGCGCACACACACACACACACAATTCTTCAGCTACTTGAATTACGTAAATTCCATAGAATGCATAAAATGTAACATTTTTCTAGCAGCTGACACCGGTGTTCTATTTACTTTGAATTAGAGAATAAAGATAGGATTTGTTGTTTTGCCTAACTAATATCGTGTCATATTGGATGGGCAGTCCAATATTTTGAGTAGTGGATGCCGGCGCAGCCGGTATCCACTACGATAAAAATATTGGACTGCCCATCCAATATGACACGATATTAGGCAAAACAACAAATCCTATCTTTTATTCTCATTCTTATTTAGTTTTGGTTGTTTTAATCACCGAAAATATTTTTATTTCAATAATATTAGTTAAAAGTGCAAAAATATTCCCCCGCTGTCAAAAATAAACCTTATACACGTGCGCATAAACACTTGCGCGAAGGCGCACTATCTAATATCGTCTCATATAAGATAGGCAACAACCAATGATATTCCGAGTTTGCTTACTTAACCCCGCCCACTGAATAAGAATACTAATTTAGCTTCCCTAAAATGAGTTAAAATAAACATGTAGTTACAACCAAACAAGACAATGAATACTTCCTCAACTTACATAAGCACATTTTTTCCACAAACCCCAGATGTTCCCGATACTTAGTGGTGCGTCACACTTGTGGTTTTTCTAAAGAGTTTAAATTTGGAATGCAGCTGTTCCAAGTTGGCATGCTAGTGTTGTTAAGTCATTCACAAACATTGCTGTTCCAAAATTTACATCCATCTGATTTGTTTTGAACACCTCTGAATGGTCTCGAAGTGAGGGTTCAAGGTGTTCAAAAGGCATGTAGGGGACGGGAGCGCCCCGGAGGACTCGTGAGGTAAAGTTCAAGGGGCAGAACCTTGCGCTCCTTCTGAATGACGCACGTGTGACTCGGTAAATCAGTTTCTCAAGTATTTTATTACAACCAACCTTCACCTAGTCGTCAGGTTACATCACAATGTCAAGTACCCAATCCAAAAGGTACAGAAAGTCTTCAAAACAAACAGCAAATCCAGAACTTGAACGCACCTGTGTGTTGTGGTTGGTAGTGTCATACAGCAAACTGAGCCTTTTCCTTTTTTCAGTGCTGCCTTACCGCGTGGTGATATGTCACGCTGGGCCGCCGACGCGTATTGGGGAAGTACATGACCTCCGTGGCGGTCTTCGCGTGGAGTGGCAACAGGTGCGTGACCGTTCTTAAAGAGAGTCCACGTTCTTTCTTTGACTTTGCATACTAGTTACTGACGTAATGGAAAATTAAGTTGTAAGCAGTGGGCGCTGGATACCATTAATTGGGACAGTATTTGTGAAAAACTGTGTATGTACTAAGAACAAAAATCCAGGCTAACGTCCAATCCCGTTTCACAAAGCTTAGAGGCTGTGCCAGGCTCCCGTGTGCACTGACCATGGGGCAGAGGGCCATTGCTTCCTGCCGCAAAATATCGGAATGAAATGGAATAACATGGGCATTTTAATCCGAGTTTTAAGATCTGGTGGCCAACTTTGGCCTAAATTTAGGCAAATTAATGTTAATTGGGGCTATTTTCAAGCTTTGCCAACTTTGGTTCTTAGCATTGGTGGAGCAGATCATGGGAAAACTTGGGAATTTGGCTCCTCAAGGTCAATTGTCTTGGTGCATCCCTGCGGTGGAGTTCTAAGGTAGTACCAACTGATGAAAACCACATCCAAGTAGTTTTTAGCCGTATAACTATAGGGCTTGCTATTAAGGTCAAAGTATCCACCGTTGCATTCGCACTGAACGAACAATGGGTGTTAAGCCTTCCTGGTCAGTATTGAAAAGGAAATCGGGAGGTACAGCCAGTACTACCAAGTTTTCTGATAACCTTTCCACTGGCATGAGAAGCCTATTTGGCTTATAAACATCCATCATCTTCTGTGAGGTGATTGTATCAGACATTTTGAAATATTTTAAGCATTAAATGATTACAATATTCAGGACTGCAATTGTTTTCAAACTATATTGTGCTGAATATCTAACTGTGGAGGTGAATTGTACTTTCAAATTCCAATTTTTAAAACCTGTGGAATTCTGCACCACTGATTGACAGCCAACCTGGAAGAGCAAAGGATATAAATTTGCAGTGTAGTCATTTTACATTTCCAATAAACTTGCCACAAACTTGAGAAAATTCAGAAAATTTTCTGCAAACACTTTATTGGTCATGAGCTCTTGTAAATTGGCCACGCTTGTTTACAAATACAATCGTGCTTAATACAGACCACTTCTGAAAGCTCGAAAAAGCAGTCAATCCTGATTTCTTGTCTATTGGCTCTATGAGACGAGTCTTAACCATCCCCCAAGCCTACTTTAGTCCTAACCCTTCAGTTTCTAGCTACTTACACATTAAGTACTTACACTTGCACGTACAGCTGTTACATTAGCATGACAAGAGAGAACAGACACAGGGCAATTAGCATTATGCTACAACTTAGACCGCACAACATGAACAACGGTCCAGGTCTTTTCCTGTAACTAATTTAACCCTTCAACACTGCAGGTTGTTGTACAATTATGCCATATAAGTCATGGTTTTGAGATCGTCATGTGGCGTGCAACAAGGTCTTAAGTGCAAATAGCTGCCATTGTCAGAAATTACCATTTGGACTATTATTATGCCATGTCTGTGGTCAGTGGCTCTTGAAATGGTTCTTCAGGCTACAGTCACCTGACAACCATTCAATAGCCACTAACTCAAGGAAAGATAAATTGAGTTTCCTAATACTGGGCAGCACACATATGTATCACATGGCAGCTATTGCACTTACACCTTTTTGCACTCGCATGATGCAATGGCTTCACAATGAATGGGAACCACTCAAACCCACTGACCTAAGACTAGGCTTGTTTGGACTCATGTTAATGCATTTTTTCATGGTCATTCTGAATATGGCCGTGAAAATACACTATTTTTGAATTTTTGACAAATTTGAGAAAAATGATTGATCTCTTTGCAACTACAAGCAAAGGTTAATCATCAAAACCAGAAGTGAAATTGAGATGAGATGAGGGAGTTAAAGTTCAATGTAAAAAGCCAGCCTATTTCCTCTGTATGGTGGAAGGGATCTCAGAGTGTCAAACCATACTTAAAAAAATTTGTGCTTTCCATGACAAAGAGGGGGAAGTAGGTTTCGTTTGTTTGTTTTTAATGCAGACACAAAGTACGACCACACATTTAAACTACAGTGGCCCGGAAAGTATTTCCCACGGTGTGTCTGTGTCACAGACTGCAAAAGATATTATCTAACTTGATCTGTTTTACGAGACTAACGTATCATTCCGTCATAGAAATGTGTGTTAAAATGAAACTAAATCTGAAATTCGCCGGAAAACGAAGGGGTTCTATGGAAGTTTTTTGCATTATAGGTCCGTTACCAATGTTTTGTTTTAATATGTATCGTCCTTGGGTCTGAATCTATAGAACCAAGCAAACAACTACCAAATCAAACATTTTGTTGGGTACTTCGGTGCTTGCAGACACGGAAAGTGAGCACGCAATCGCTAAGGTCACATCCATTTTTCCCAAAAATAAAAAAAATAAAATATTTTTCCAGTCTTTATAATTTTTAAACACTGGTTTCAATTAACGCCAACTTTTTTTCAATTTTAGAAACAGGATATACGCACTTACTCGACCGCCGTACTTTTAACTCGATCATGGTGTAAATAACCAATCAAGCCCGGGGAGCAAAAGTCACAGTCTGTTCAATTATGGTGACCTGCTGCACAAAATCACAGCTACGAGTCACAACTGTTATGCAACTCCTTCTTACCCCATTTTGTAATGGAACTGTCCATTGCTATTTGAAGCCTGTGTATTCTGGCTATTATGTCCTAGATTTTGATTTGATACCCAATTGTCACTTAATCTATATTAGGTACACATAGGCTACATTTAGATTCATACTTTCTTATGAAAGAAATATGATTGGACAAATGGGAAAGTTATCCTTGAATGTTACCACTTTTTGCGATGTTAACTTTAAAAAAATCAATATGATCAGGATACCAACCCATAACCATGGAGGAGCAGTCGGGTGATGCACCCCCCCCAAATTCTAAATGTCCCCTAGAAAGAGCTCAAAAAGGCCAAAATATATTTTGCAAGTGGAGCGAGCCAAAAATTGTGGTTTTTGTGGGTGTTTTGTCGACAAATGTGAAATTTTGGTAAAACATTCCACTGATAACCTAATTCGCCCTCCTTACAATTTGGGTGAAAAATCCCCTTTTGAAAAAAAAATTGTCCCTCCCCTAAAAAAATCCTGGTTACGGGCCTGAGTAACAAATGGAGGAATTTCTACTCAAGTCATCTCATGGATCTTGAAAGCCACTATCAGCGATTTCTACAAGTAAACAAATCACACCCCTATTTTTCATCAAAGTCCATTTTTTGCACTGTTGTATTGGATATTGTTGTAGTAAAGACTTCTGTGAGGGCAACGGTAACATGCCATATTTGTCAAGACTTATGATTTTTTATTTTGTTATATAAAAGTCGTATTTGGCATCTTCAGGACGCGCTTAAAATGCCTTAAATAAGTTGTTAATATGCCTAACACTAACAATTTAGAGAGAAAACAGGCTTTTTAATTTGGAATAAATGCATGCTTGTGGCTCGTAACCCTAGCACAGCTAAGTCTCACAAAAACTCACTGTGTTAATTGAGAAAAATGCACTAAGTCCAGAAAGTAGAGATGTCATCAAACCAAGACTCATATGGGCACAAATCGCTGGCCGGCCCAGCGACACCGCGGGTAGCGTGCTAACCGGGTCATGGGGCTGGGACCCGAAGGGCCCTGGGTTCGAATCCCACCCGAATATGCGACTTTTCTTGTTCCCTCTTCCCTAACTCCTTCAGTTCCTCCCGGGAAGGGAAAAAAAATAGAAACCGACGTCAGGGTTAGGGCTTAAGCATTTTTAGGGTAAGCAGTTAAACTGCGGTTAAGCAGTTTGTTTTTTTTGTTAAATTTAATTTTTTTTTAAAATACACTATATATTAAATATCACTTCCAGCAACCCTTTCTAAAACACATCCCTACATGGTTAATTCCTGGTGCTTCCCCTTATCCTGAATCTCACCTATCATAAATCACTCAAAGGGCACTCAAATTGCAGAAAGCTATTAAATAGGTTACTCTATCGTGTGGTCATTAGCCTTTATAACAACATTGAGATGAGTTCCTGTCACTATTATAAACTCTGCTGATTAACTTGTCAAACGCTATCACATATCGTATCGTATTTCACAGATCGACATAATGATTAGCCTGAAGTTACTGATGCAATAAGATGTTATTTCAGGGTATGTTGTCATTTTAAAGGCAAATTCAATGATTTTTCATGGGGGAAAATTCAGGATTTTTTTTTTTTTTTTTTTTTTTAATAATCTTTGTAAAGTATTGAAAGGGCATTTTGTGACCACACACTGTAAAAACAGTGATTACAATTAATCACCTTTCTAAACACTTTTCACTATTTTAAATACATGTTAAATTCAAATACTTCATACAAGTTATTTGAACATTAAACACACATATTTATCTAAACAGATATCTAACAGGTATCTATGTGAAGCACCCTATGTCTGGACAGAACTGCTGCCAACTGCCTTAACTCCAGAGAGAGGTTTCTTAAGCAAAGTCCAAACTCTTGAAACAGTCTCCTAAGGACTAGAGAGTCGCCCTTGTGGAAAGAAAGACCTGCCATCAAACACGTCACATCGATTGGTATTGAACCTGCTCCCATCTGGAGCTGACTCCTCATGGGCTGATGTCGATGCCTCAACAGATTGAGGACCAGATTGGCTGATCTAAGGTTTTCTTTGGCCAGAGTTGGGCTACCTGGAAGCAGATCAGACACTAACTGTGCTTGTGGCACAGCACCACAGACAACAGAACATCTCTTTTTCGCCCACGCTGAGCACATGCACAAACAATGACCTGGGAATTCAGTGAAGCAGCCCGGCTGGCTGGATCATATTTGATAACCCAGGTTTGGACATAAGAAGACCTAAACAGATTTAAAATCTCTTTATAGGCATTTGAAGGTGAGTGTTTTGGCTTTTGACAGGAAGTATTTAAAGAGTTAACATTTTCATATCTAAACACTACTTTGTCACCATGTCCAGAAACAATTTGACAAGCAGTCTTGTTGTGCAATGTTGCCTGCATGATTTACCTAAACAAGGTGATTCTCGAAAACACTAGTGTCCTGTGACCTGCTTTTGGGGATTATACATGAGCTTCCATTACAACGCAGCGTTGGACCCCATACCAAATTGTCTCTTTTATTTTTATAACAACTTTAAGCAATGGCGAACACAATTCGTTCAAACTGATTTTAAGACCAAAGTCAGTGCAGGAATCTTGCCAATATTTAGGCCTACACAAAGGTCTGATTGATTAGGTTATAGCGCTCCCTCTATATGCCCATTCTCATAGAAAGGGGACTTGGAAACAACGATTTCAAGCACACAAAATTCACTATTGCCCGCAAATGAAATTTGTAAAATTTAGGGACAGATTGTAGTTAGTGGACTAACTATTCCAAATCAGTTGTCAAAATGTGTCGCCAGCGATAATATTTGTATTTTACTGGTTTTGTCATAATAATGAGACTTTCAAACAAGTGTGACAACTTGACCTGAGATGACCTTGACATGACCTGAACAGACCTGGACCCTCAATCAGATGATGAGGTGCTCATATGCCCTTGTAACCGAGTTTTGGTTTGCAATTGCGATCGGATGTTTTTGACGGGCACCAAAAACTTTTTTGCACAACTTTAAGGGGGCATCGAGTTCAAAATGCGGTTTGTTATTAATTTAATAGCTCTAGCACTGTATGTAGTTCATGTTAATTATAGGAAAGTCATATATGAAAATATTCAGAAATAATAAGCCTTGCAGGAAAAATGAATCAAGTACAGAATTCAAGTCATTCAATCCGTTACACAAGGTCAAAGGTCAAAAACTTTAATTTGGGCTTTAGTGAAATACAAAAGTTGCTCCTCCTTTTTCAATAACCTTCAAATACTCGGATAATAATAAGACTTAAAAACATGTGTTAGTAGGGTTTAGTAGAGTGCCAAAAGACCTTAATGAAAAGGATTTTTTTGTAATTTGATCTTGGGTTGACCATAGCAACCGGATCCATGATTGTTTTAATTTTCATTGCTGGTGAGACCTTTGCCCCCCCCCCCCAAATAAAATAAAAACTAAAGAGAAAATTACAAAATGGCCAATAGGTTGTAATACTATTATGAATTACTATTGGTCAAATTTGAAAGTCAAAAGCTCTACTAGAACCTGCTTTTTTTCCGGAAGCAACTTTTTCACAGCGAAAAAAGTATGGCCCGTTAATGATCTAAAACACTTAATTTTCATATGCTAATTAGAGTAACATTTTTGTTCTTTTTTAAAAATTCAATTTAGTAACTGCATGAATTATGAATACAAAATTTCTATAAATAATCACTGTTGTAGGCTAGAAATTAATTTATTTTGTCATTGTCTTAAATATTGCAGGGTGAAAACAATAAAATACATAATAAATATAGCTGCTTGAAAAATAAAAACATAAGAAATTATGTTTGTTCCCGAGACGCAATTGACTTTAATTGATCATAAAATGGGAACGGAATGTCCGATTTTCACCAAATAAAAAGGGAAATAGAGCTAAAAATTGTAGCAATGTAACAAAATTAAGACCACTGCAAATCTTACATCACAAGACTTTGAACTAGATTCCCCTTAACATCCAGACAGGCACCCAGACAGACAGAATGACTGATTAGTATATGCCTCCTGCAGTCTTTGTAGGTGACACAAAAAAGAGACTAATATCTAAAGTTGTTCCAAGTATTATCCAGCTTTTTTGTAACTTTTGTACAAGAAACATCTAAATGTATTTACACAATGATCTTGAATGTCCCTAACAGACTGATCCCTAGATGACCTTTGACTTTATATTCTTAAACAGCTATAAAAATGTAAGCAATTTCATTGGCTGATGCCCAGGTTTATTTCGACAATTGAACCCAGGTAGTACGCGCTGCGTTTGATGTTATTTTTAGGTTTTAGCGCTCGCGCGTGCCTGCCAACGTTGCGTCTTGTTGCGTATGATCGTTGCGTTCAACGGGTTGTTCGATTGTTGTCACTGGGTAGTGGCAGTCCTTTCTTGTTGTATTTAAGCCGTAAAGTATCGCAAAATTGGGTTAAAGATGACCTTAAATGATAAAGCTGTTTAAGAATGAGAATAAAGGTATTGGGAATTAACCGGTATGCTCTTTACGATGAATTTACACCGGCGACACCATTATTTTTGCGTGGAAGAACTCGGGCTCCGGCCTCGTTCTTCCACTTAAAATAATGGTATTGCCTTGGTTTCAATTCGTCGTAAAGAGAGTACCGGTTCCCAGAGATCATACCTTTATTCTCTAAGTCCTTAATACTCTATGTCCCTTGCACTCACTGATTGTCAACACCAAGTTTCATTAACATCCAAAGATTATACAACCAGGAGCATTTACAATTTTTGGATTCGTGGCACCGAATCCCAACAAACAGGTCTTCTTGGGATCGGGGGACAAATTTGGGCGAGTTAAAGTAATTACCACTTGTTACACTAGATGAGCCAAGATTTCAGTTGAAACCCAATAGTGATTCATTACAAAAAAAAAAAAAAAAAAAAAAAACAAAAAAGAGACTAATATCTAAAGTTGTTCCAAGTATTATCCAGCTTTTTTGTAACTTTTGTACAAGAAACATTTAAATGTATTTACACAATGACCTTGAATGTCCCTAACAGACTGATCCCTAGATGACCTTTGACTTTATATTCTTAAACAGCTATAAAAATGTAAGCAATTTCATTGGCTGATGCCCCTGGTTTATTTCAACAATTGAACCCAGGTAGTACGCGCTGCGTTTGATGTTATTTTTAGGTTTTAGCGCTCGCGCGTGCCTGCCAACGTTGCGTCTTGTTGCGTATGATCGTTGCGTTCAACGGGTTGTTCGATTGTTGTCACTGGGTAGTGGCAGTCCTTTCTTGTTGTATTTAAGCCGTAAAGTATCGCAAAATTGGGTTAAAGATGACCTTAAATGATAAAGCTGTTTAAGAATGAGAATGAAGGTATTGGGAATTAACCGGTACGCTCTTTACGATGAATTTACACCGGCGACACCATTATTTTTGCGTGGAAGAACTCGGGCTCCGGCCTCGTTCTTCCACTTCTTCTTATCGTGTCCAAACACTGTGGTTCTCAAATATGATCCAGCCAGAGATGGGTACAACGTCTGGCTGCTTCACTGAATTCCGCAAGGTCCTTGTTTGTGCATTGTTGCTCCAGCAGTGGGCAGACCAAGAGGTGTTCCATTTTCTGTGGTGCTGTTCCACAACCACAGGTAGTATCCTGATCTGCTTCCAGATAGCCCCACTTCTGCAAGGAAACCTTAGATCGGCCAGTTCTGGTTCTCAATCTATTGAGGCATCGCCATTCAGCCCATGAGGGCTTAAAATAATGGTATTGCCTTGGTTTCAATTCGTCGTAAAAAGAGTACCGGTTCCCAGAGATCATACCTTTATTCTCTAAGTCCTTAATACTCTATGTCCCTTGCACTCACTGATTGTCAACACCAAGTTTCATTAACATCCAAAGATTATACAACCAGGAGCATTTACAATTTTTGGATTCGTGGCACCGAATCCCAACAAACAGGTCTTCTTGGGATCGGGGGACAAATTTGGGCGAGTTAAAGTAATTACCACTTGTTACACTAGATGAGCCAAGATTTCAGTTGAAACCCAATAGTGATTCATTACAAAAAAGGTTTCATAACAAAAGTCTGAGAAAAGTAGATTCGGATAACCACCGTTACTCCCCCGATAGCCCCAATACCTCATGCAATGCCATCGGTTTGCATAAGAGGGTGTAATGTAAATCAATGGAAGAGCCATGTGTTAGCTCGATCATCAGGCCCTGATGTTGAAATGCAATCACAGAAACTTTCTACTTACATGCTTAAGTCATGTTCGTGATGGACAAGATACTAAATTTTCAGAGAAAGTTAGCGTAATCAACATCAAAAATGGCATTTTGCGGTCTGAAATGTGACCACAAAAACAATGGGGACCGAGAGAGTGATGAAGGAAGAGCGGTATGACAAATACGTGTCAATGGGATTGGATGAAAACGCAAGTGAAAGGGCCTGATGCGCAATGGTGCGATTACTAACAGGCTATTGTGCAATTAACATGATTAAAGGGATAATCATTAATTTTTCATTTAAAGGGCTATTTACCAAGTACTAGAACATTCCATCATTAAAATTAAAGGACCATTCTTCATTTTATCTTTTGAAGGGCCATTTACCAATTTATTAGTCATTGCCTTCATTTATTTACCAATTAAAGGATCATCCTAAAACGGGCTGCAAAGAACCACCGGTCACAACCCACCAACTACAGGTGCCACGAATCCACACGGGCGGTGACCACTCTTGTTTTAAAAGATAGAGACAGGCAAATCACAATCATATTGGCTTATATAACCATGCTCCATTAACCCCAAAATAATTCAAAAAGAAAAACAAATCATGAAAATTGTGTTTTGTCCTTTAGAAGCAACATTTATACCAGACTCTAAAATACACAACATCTGTGATAAAATTCTGCACTGGCTTACATTCAGGTGGATAGGCACATGTTTGCTGTCTGACCTGCTGCATCATTGGTGCTCTGGTTTATTTTATCTCAAGTCTCAGTCCATTCTCTTAATGGATTGTTTTAATTAAGTCCGATTGAATAAATAAGATTGAATGATATCAAAGCAAATGATCACAGTCCCTTCTAAAGGTGAATTCTTGGTGTTCGTCCAAGTCTGTGCCATTACCATAAACCAAGCTGATATAGCTTGTCAAACTAGGTATCAAATGCAGTATTATACATTTATAGTGTCTCATAGATCAACAGTGTTAATTACCAGCCTGAGTCATTACATCAGTCATAAAATATAATGTCATTTTAGGGATTTTCTGACTTTGTATGAATCATTAATGTGGGGACGTGCGATCAATCACAGCCCAGAGTATCACTTCATTTTGCACTGTTGATTTTGCTGTTGAAACTAACACTCATTACACAAAAATCAAGCAATTTAAAGGCCTAATATTTTCATTATGTGGTCTATTCCTACAAACATACCTTTATTTCAGAAGCATAACTATATGGAGGAGGAGCCAGGAGGTGCATGGAAAAGGAGCATAAGGAGCCCTACTGGTTTAGGCCCGGGGGGGGGGGATACTCAATTTTGTTTTGGGTAGGGGTGTGGAGTACACCTCGGCTGCTTGAGAACTGAAATTTTGAAAAGTTGGTTCTTCAGAACTTAATTTTGGACCAACTTTATGGTCTTAAAAACTGAATTTTTGGCCAAATTAGAGAATGTGGGACTGAAAAATATATATTTTCCAACATTTTTAGCCAAGGAGCTAAAATTTGATTTTTGGCAAATTGGGGTATTAAAATCTGTTACATGCTTTAATAGTGAGGTGTAAGCTGGGGGTCTTGACTGCTGCAAAAACTCATACCATGCACCATATAAGGTTTGTTGGATTAGTACAAGGATTAGAAATAGGGATAAGGTTAATGAGGATTACAATTAGTAAACCAAAAAGTGACACTTAAATGGGTCTTCAGACGAGCATGTAAAGGTGTCAATTTGACACGTTTGAGGTGTGAGAATGACACCTGACACCTTTAGGGTGTCAGACGACACCCTTAGGTTGTCAGGTGACACCCTTAAGGTGTCATCTGACACCTAAAGGTTTCAAATTGTCCAAAGGGTCTCTGCCACCCCAAACCCCCAATTAAAAATTCCCCAAATTTGACACCTTTACATGCTCATCTGAAAACCCAAAATTTGACACCTTTTCTTTTTTCAGTGCACCTTTAACTATAGTTTAAGCATCAGGTTTGAAAGTCAAATGCAAATCTTTAAAAAAAAATATTTAAAGGAAAAAATTCACAATAAAGTTTTCAAAATTTTGAAATATATACACAATATACCTAACAGCCCCACACTAACTGTTTTTCCTCTCACCAACAACCAATAATGCCTAGAAGACACGCTATAAATGGTTAAACGATTTTCGCAATCCACCCGAGTGAATCACAAGACGGGCTACTTTCCTAAAATAACAGCGGTGAGTAAGCCCGCAACACGATACCCCCGCCGATCTCAATGCACTTAACAGTCGCACTGTGATATGCTGTTTAGATGGTAAACTTTGATTACGTGTGAGTGAGTCTTCATGATTCTCATCGCTGGAATTCCTTGAGAAGTTGGCTAATGCATTTGCTGCTGCAACTACTCTATTTCTACCCCCATCCCAGACAGTTTTAATGTTGGTGCAAATTTCTAGGGTAATTAAAAACCAGAGCAAGCTGTCTTTCTCTATGCCCAAATAATTGCTCTGATGAAAGTATTATGATGTGAATAGTGGTGAAGTAGACATGAGTCCATTACTCAAGCTATTTCTTCTTTTGAGGACACCATTAAGAAACTGGGTATTATTCCCATGAACACACAAGAACTATGTGTGCCTAAAAATAGGTCACTGTAATGACATACTAACACGAGTAATTTCTTCTTAATGACAGGCAAGATGGAAAGGAGAAATGTGCACCTGTAATCAATGTTGAGCATGGTCTCATCAATGGGCTGATAAAAAAAGGCAAATTAGCCTTTTATTACCAGGCATCACTCACAGGGCTTGAAAAAATTTAATAATAATAACACAGCCGGGCCTAATGCAGAGGCCTCCAAGCGCTTAACAAACGGAGTTATATCATATGAATACGCAATACAAAAAACAATAGATAAAATTCTATTTAAACATGATATGCCATCATTACGGGTATACACAATTTCAAATAACATTAAGATAAAATTTAGTAGAAAATTCAAACATATATGGTATTGTGACCAACATGCAGATAGAAGAGAAAGACCACCCAGTTGCTCCCATACTAAGAACATAATGGGGATACACCCGGAAAGAAATCGTCAGCTACAGAGAATCTGTTATATGTACCCCCCATCGCCATCGTTTAAGTCTTGATCTTTCCAGATTCCAAATTTTCGGGGAATATAAATTAAAATTTTCCCTCCACGATAGCAAAATTTCCCTTCAATTCTTATTTCTTTATCTAAAGAGCAAAAAATTTCCCATCAACATAAAAATTTCCCAGAAAAATTTCCATCCAAATAGACAAAATTTCCCTCCAAATAAAAAATTGAAAGAATTTAGGATTGTGCCACCACCCTATGAATTGGCAGTTTCAACGGAATAAACTCCATCATAGTTGAGATTGGTTGCAGAATAAAGAATTCATCCTGAAAAATTTTCCTCCTCGGGGGGGCAATAGAAAAACTTTCCCAGGACTGTGTCATAACTTTACCCCACTTTTTCCAGGCAGCCACCTCATAAATCACAGGTGCCAAAACATCCAATAACCACATTGTGTATATATGCAGTCTAAGTACCTAAAGTTTAGAAGCTGATTAATCAGAACACCCCAGAAATTAATGTTAGAAACATATGGACCAATATGCAATGAGCTCATTAATATGCATGTTTACCATCAACAATTTGCATAGGTAATACTTATTCCACCACTACCCACATACCAAGTTTCCCATCAATCTTCGTAGGAGCATCTGGTTGAGGTCCTCTTTTTTGTGTAATTGTTGATGAGGACAATAAATATATATATCATACATAACATTATACATCCTAACAGCATACAACCAAATTGCTAGGTGTGCTTTCACCTCATAGCTGGAAGCCCACAAAAATAAGGATATCAGCAGGTCTTTGCAACAGAACATGCTATGATATGGTAAATTTCTGCCAGTAGGATGTTTTTAGTTTACCAGGCAAGTTAGTAAGGCGGAATGATTGTTACCTAGCCTCTAATATGCCGGTATGGCCGTACCTACCCAATTCTTGATAACGTATAAGGTTACTTTAGGTTGGTTTCAAAACCCAACCCATGATCAATCGCTAAGCATTAGCTGTGGTAATGAGCGTATCCCGTTTACTATTTATTTCTGTTGTCTAGGAGTCTCCTTGGGCCGAGTTTTGTCCCTATTCTATTTGGTAGGTCCATACCGGAATTAGAGGCCAGGTTGACCTCTTTCGCATCTTCGTAAGGTAATAATTAAAATATTGTCAAAATTTACCTACATTGTCCAAGTGGATCAAATTTGTCCCGTATGTCTATGTGAAGAAAAAAAATCTAACTGAATTAAAGGCATTATCAGTGAGTTGTTAATCAGGAAAATCAAAAACAAAATATCAAAAATCAGCTTTTGCATGTCTTTAACCAGTACAGTCTGTGCCTAACCTATCCTAACAACTTGAATAGATCAAAAGCAATCCTACCGGACAAAATCAGATATTTTAGTCATTATTTCCATACTGACACTTACTACACACGTAATTGAATGGCGTTTCATATCTTTGAACCACCGCTGTTTTCTCCCCTTTTCTGTCAAGATTTCAGTTTGAAATAGTATGTTATGAGAATTCTTCAACTTATCCTTTACTTAAACTATTTTCTGCAAATTTCAAATATTTTTACTCTTTCGGGTGGATCACTGATATTGCCTTTAAAATCAGCAAAAATTTTTTCAAATTGACAAATAATATAAGAAATTTCCATTGGTAGAGCAGGAGCATCATCAATATCAACTGAAATTATGATTACAGGCATTTCTACTCCTTATGTAATAATGAAAACATTATGGCTGTATTTCTGAAAGGGGTCTAACTTTTAGTCCTGGGTTTAAACCAGGGTTAGTCTACATGAGTGGACCTTTTTTCCTTCCAAAATACTCTGAAATTGTGTTACAGATGAAAAAATTCCTTATGGATGGGCCATTTGAAACCATCCTAGGAATTTTCTCGCCGGTTTACATTTAACTTTCACATTATTTTTTGAAAATGAAAAAGGTCCACTTATGTAGGACTAACCCTGGGTTATTAAACCCAGACTAAAGTTAACCCTTTCAGAATACTAGCCAAGGGAAAAAAGAAAGAATGATTTAATAAATCATTGCAGTGGCATCAATTCAATTTCATGTCGAACACAACGTTGAATAAAAAGAGTAGCCTGCATCCACATCCTTTTCAAATACATTTTTGCGCTAACTTATGTTTAATGAAATCAAAGGGGAATTCCAATTTAAAATTGATTCACTCTACTACACTGGATATGATTTGAAAATATTTATGAACACGCTTGACCTGATTTGCAGCAATAGCTTCAAAGTGAGGAAAATCCTGTAGAATTCTCATATTTATTCCTTTTCCAGCTGTAGATTGACAGAAAGGAAAAACGGCAGTGTTCCAAGATACGATATCCTCGCATTCAATTACGTTTTTAGGAAGTGTCCGAACGGACCGTAATGACTAAAATCTCCTTCTGTCCTTATTAGGTTCTTCTGTTTATCATTTCAGCTATGTTGAATACCTTTACTTGTTACATACAGTCAAAATCTGATTTTTGATGATTTTTTCAAGTTGCTGATTTATCAAATCACTGATAGTGGTCTTTAAGTAACATTTTATGTAGCCACTGGGATGGTCGATCTGCCTTACTGGCCTTCGATCATCTCCTCCATATGTGTTCTTGAATTATGTATGTCTGTTGGTGTCTTTTGGTTGATATAGAAGGCATGATGATGATGTGGATGTGGATGTGGATGTGATGTGGATGAGGATGAGATGATGGTGATGATGATGAGACTACAACTAACGAGATGAGGAAGGAGCAGGAGGAGGATGAACCCACTAACTCAGCATATACGCAATTGTTCCTGAGCCAAAATTTTAATAAATTACTGGGTTACATAATTAGCTCTCAGCATGGAATGTTATGATCAGATGGAGCCTGGTTAACATTTTCAAGTCTCTCCCCCCCCCAAAATAAGGATAACTTAATGGCCACAATCGGACACAATAATGGTTATTCATTGGAGACACAGAAGACCAATTTAAAAATTCAAAGCACTAGAGGTGACCAAGAACCTGGACGCAGAAGAGTTGTGGCCACCAGACTTCTTTTTCTGGGAAAGTGAAATAGGGGGGGGGGGGGGGCTGAGTCAAGTTTTATTTTTTTTTTTTTTGGGGGAACTTCCAAAATTTATGATTTTTACCATGCATTTTAGCTACCAAAAAAAGGTTGGCTGATTTTTACATAACCAAATATGGTCATTGCATTCTTTCACTGCCCCTCACAACTCAAAAACAAGTTGGCCACTACCTTGATAAGGCTTTCGTGCATTTCTCTCTTATTACTCACTTTAAACTATAGAATTGGAAGAGTTTTAAACGAAGGGTAGACGTTTCATATAGAAGTCCCCATATATGCAAATGGAGGTATACGATTGATTTCGCCGTGCGCTGTATGATGTTGTGCAGTAGCGCTTGACGAATGATGGCATATTCATTTGCATCACTGGGACTTCTATATGCAATGTGCTACCAAATGTAGGCACTGATCTGTCTTCATATGAGACTCCCAAGGTGCAGGGTCTGGTTTGAAAATAGATCAGCACTTTCATTATCTTAGCTACTTGTATCCCGACAGACAACCGGTTGCATACGACTGAACAAACGCAGACGATATCTCGCAAAAATACAACATCCTCCCAAGTTAAATCAAGGATTAAATGGAAGCAAATTGGGTGCAAATTAATACCCAGAGCAGGGCCTTCGGAAGCAATTGCAAGTGTTGCGGCGGGCTACATGAAGTGCCGTGCAAGCATAGTATCAGCGTGCATTCGGGCTTATATGGATTTGGGCCCGAATAATGGTCCATGACCATCTGGTTCCCCCTCTTGCCGAATCGCAGAACCCCGTGTATTTTCGCTTTCCCAAACATTTCCCATGCAAATTTGATCAACAATTTGAAATATGCTTATAGGTATGATGAACGGTTTTTAAAGTAAATATAGTTGATGTGTCACATTGTTTGAATTCACAATTAAGTGTTAATGTAGAGTTCCTATAGCAAGCTGTCTGGGGAGGGGTGCGGATGGGGTGTCCCCCTCCCGCGCAAAGCGTGGACCCTTTGCAATATTCGCTTCCAAAACACCTTTTCCCATGCAATGTGGAATAGAAACAACTTGAATTTGTAAGTGGTTCACTTTAATGCTGTTTATGCTTATACAGATTGATCCAAAGTTTACACTTTTTCTTAATGCAATATTCTGAAATGTGGCTAGACATATCAAAATATTAATTTAGAAGATATTTTAGTAACTACAATATCTTGTTGCAACCTGGTGAAAACGGCGTGAAAACAAGCCGAAATCACAAAATGGCCGCCATCTGGAGAAAAGGTGAAAAACCACTTTTGCACACACTTAAGTCTATATGGCACCTTAGTTTGGGATCATTATGCAAACGATTGATAACTCAAACTAGAACAGCTCACCCCGTCATGGGACTTAAATTAAAAAGCCACTATCAGTCCTTTTTTTTTGTTCCCAAATTCAAAATGCCCATTTTATCTCTCAATTGCTAATGTGTAGGTTATATTAACACCTGATATTACTGTTCGTTGTGAAAACAGACACTAAGCATTTAAAGTGGTCTTGAGAGCCATTTACAACTGTTTCGTTGGCTAATAAATGGGGATGCCCGACATATCACAAAGCAGAAAAATCTCCAATTCTTAGACAAATACGGCGTCTTACAGCTAACCTCTTACAGGGATTTCTACTACAACTATTTCCAATACAACAGTGCAAAAAAAAATGGACTTGATGAAAAATAGGGGGCGAGATTTGTTTACATTTTGAGTGAAATCGCTTATAGTGGCTTTAATTAGTATTTATTATTCTTCAATCGGTAAAAAACTTCCTCAAGGGGGAAATTGGCTTATTTTTAGATCTAACACACTGACTACAGCTTTCAAAAGGTGTGAACCAGTGACGACAAAGTGGTTGTTTTACTATTTTGCTCTACACACCGCCATTTGTTATGTGAGCTATGTTTCAACGTCATTTTCACCAGCAATATTTGATATTAATAATATTCAACGAATTTGGTATGTCTACCACTTTTTGAGAAATTTTCAGACAAAAAGTGTGAACGTTTATCCCACTCTGATCACGTATTTAAAAAGTAAAATATATAGTTGATGGTTTAAGTTTTGTTTGAACTAGGAATAAAAGTTGATGGAAAGTTCATATAAAGCGTCTGGGTGCGGGACCCTCCCCCTCCCGCGCAAATGGCGGAACCTTTGCGATGTTCGCTTTCCAAACACATTTTTCATGCAAATTTGATAGAAACAGTTTAAATCATGCTTTATAGGTATTATCACGGATTTCAAAAGTAAATATAGTTGGATGAGAATTGTCAATGTGATATACTCGATACTTAATATCGAGCCTGCCGGGAGAGTGCGGACACCTTTCCAAAACACATTTCTCATGCAAATTTGATGGATAACATATCTTTGTTGATAAACTCTCGCGCGTTTTGGAGCCGTGGTAACAATCGTTATATAAACCAAATATTGACTGCCTAATATTCGTGCAATAGTCAAATATATCACTTGGACAAATTTTGAATGTTCCATTTCACGAGCCTACGGCTCGTGAAATGGAATATCCAAACTTGTCCATTATATATTTTTTACTATTGCAACTCACAGCCTTCAATATTTGTATAATAATGCATGACCAACGATTTGCAAAGCAAAAATCAAATTGTTTTAGTTTTGCCTGTGTCAGCCGCATACATCATGCATGTGCCGCGTAGCGATGCGGGTGTGGGTGCGTGCGCACCTTGGAGTATTTAGTTTTTCAAGGCATATTTTCTACTAGTAGTTGATAGACCCAATTTAAAATTGCAATTAATATAAAAATAGTAACTATCGACTACTTTGAGTAACGGTCTAAAAAGATAACCTAAATCGGTGTAAAGCTATAATTTTTGAATGAAGCATAAAGTTGGTGCACGGGCCGTTCAATGCATGCGGTAAGTAGTACAAGATGGGTCGCGTCATCAATGACAAATTGTCGTCATTTCTAAAATCTGGAGAAGTCCTGCACTTCAAGGTGGTCGTAATTACTTCTCAAAACGTCCGTAGCGCGGAAAAAGTTTTAAAATTTCAGTGGGTTTAAAGTCTTTTTCCAATAGAACCGGGCATTTTTTTCTGTGTTTCCACGGGCAAGTTTTTTTGTTAACCCTCTTATAAGTTTGGGTAAATTTTTTTTACTGGAAAGTGGGGAATTTTATTTGTTTTTTTTTGCTCTTATGATGTTGTGTGAATTAAAAAAAAACCTTCCACCCCCCCCCCTTGAAGTCTCATGGTGCGTCCCTTAAGCAAGGGCTCTGGAAAATTGTGTTTTTTATGATGGGGCCTTTTGTATAATCATGTTACCTCATTAACATGTTCGTTGGAGAGTTCCTAATCCCGCGACACGAGTTGTGAGTTGCGAGAGGCTCGAAACCTTTTGGGGCATCCATTGTGTGTTCATGTAAAGGATTCATGTAAAATAAGATAAGACCCCACATATAATTCTCTTACATTGTATTTGGCTAAGAAATGCCTTGAAAGTCAAACAAAAAGCGATTTGATATGCTAATTTCAAAGTAAACATAGGCTGTAACATTCATTCGACATTACAATTTGTTTAACTACGAGAGAATGATTCTCAGATTAGTCATTTCACATGGGATATTTTTGATAGCAGCTTTACATTAGTGCAAATCAGAATTTCATATTTTTTCGGGACACCGTTTTGCAAATCTCTCGTTGCACCTTTACAGCGGTAGCGCTAAAATTTTTAAACATTTATAGATTACAAAGTATTTTTGCCGTATTAAGTAGGCTAAGTGTCATTGTCCCATTGATTTTTCGGCGAGTGGGGGAGGCACGACTGCTCCCTTGGATCCGCTATGATATTACCTAATTTTGAATACCCATACTTAGTTAATGACAATCGAAACTTAATTCAATTCCACCTTTCGCACGATCTCCCTTCCCCTCTTCATGCTCTTTCTCTTTCTCTATCTCTCCCTCGCTCCCATTTTCTTTCTTTCCTCTCTTTTTGCCCCCTCTTTCCTGCTTTCTCTCGCTCTCTCTTTTTTTTTTTTTTTGCTGAAGAGAGTAAGTATTTTTATATCTGCTGTGATTTTCGCCTTTGCATTAAACTCAGTCAACATACTTCGGTTAGGTACTAAAAATTCCAATATCAAACAATTTGTATACATAATACAATTATTTGCAAAGCCTCTAATTGTCTCAATTACCACTTTTGAGTGGCAATTTTGCAGTACAATGAGGCAAAATGATGTTTTGTTTTTTAGTGATGAATAAAGGAATGAAATGGCCAAAAATATCAGCGGGTTGAAATGTAGTATGCAACTAGGTACTTGCCATGTGACCAGCACTAATAAAGGCACACCGTCTTTTGGAGAAATAGGTCACTAACATAAAGGTCAAAAATGTCATTTATCCATTTTAAAGGGCTTATGTTTGTATTGGAGGATTTTAATAGCAGGCTTATAAAAAGTTAAACAGACAATTGTTTTTCAATTAGCAAACACGGCTGTTTAATTAAAATATCTTCTAAAGTTGGTACGGTGTGCTGTGGTGATTTTACATAGCACCTTCAACTGGTTGGAAAATGATGTGTGCCACTAAATCATATTACCCCCGTTGCAAATTGTCTCTTATTGTAGAACCAATGTTAGCAGATGGCGGAAAGTTTTGACAATGGATTTATAAGTAGGAACATGCAAAGAGCTATACCTCGGAAGGAAAAAAATCAGAAAAATCCATCATGGGAATTTCACCATATAGGCCCTAGGGACACTGTTATGTTATAGCGGCCCGCTAATTGCCCAGTCTCATAGAAAGAAGTTGTAAAACTTAGATTTTGAAGAAAAATTTTGCCTGCAATGAAATTTACATGGATGTATAGTCGTGGAAATAAACTAATCAAAATAATAGTTATCAAAACTTGTGTCGATCTGATATTTTTTGGTTTATTTTGGTTGGTTTAATAATAATAAACAAGACTTTCAAACAGCTGTGTGTATTCAATGCAATCACACTAAACTAGCATACCTCAAAACCAAGTTGCCGCTATTAACAATAACAAAACATTATGTTAATTGGCATATTTGAATGGGATACTGTAAAAAATTGGTGTCAATTATCAATTGAAAATAGAAAATGCGACAGCTAGGTCACCTGTCAACCTCATAAGAAGGCAGTTATCACCTTGCCACATAACCATCCTCTGTCAGAGCCAGGCCAACGATATCATAATTCCACCATAAATCCTTTAATAGAGAAGGGCTTTCTACGATCCTAAGTCAATAGAAATGTTCTCGTTAGCTTACGGCGATGGGTTGGCAGTAAAAAGTAACATTTTTTTACTTTCTCCAAGTGTTTTTGGATGGTATACTGCATAATAATAATAAAATACTGTAACATGTAAATATTTTGAACACAAATGTTTTTAAATTCATAGAACAAATTAGAACAAATTAAATTCTAGTGTTATAAGCCTCTCAAAAATTTCTAAACACATTGCGGGTTTCCACACTCTAACCTTGGCCAGTTTTCCACCTCCTTCACCATAAGGGTTTAACCTTTAAGGAACGACTTTCTTAGAATATTCAAAGTAATTCTTTAAAGTCTTTTCCTGAAACCAGTATAATATTTGTGCCACTTGTAAAAAGTAAGTGTTTATTCAATTGTAAACATTACTTCATATTTCTGTATATGAACTTATAATCCTTGTAGGCTTTAACTTTGCATATTATGTGATTTGTGTTGATTTTGTATTATGTGTTGTTATTGATTCAGTGCCTACTTGGAAATCAGTGTTACTCAGTGAATGGTGCTCTGCTGAAATAAAGAAATCTAATATGGGAAAGTCGGTGAATGTCACGTGCTGACAACTGCTTCTTTAACCTGTCTAACGGAAAATATTCTGCAACACGATATAACTTCTTATCGTGTCCAAACACTGTGGTTCTCAAATATGATCCAGCATGCAGAGCATGGGTTACAAACGTTTGGCTGCTTCACTGATTTTGCAAGGTCTTTGTCTGTGGATTGTTGTTCCAGCAGTGGGCAGACCAAGAGAGGTTCCATTGTTTGTGGTGCTTTTCCACATCCAACAGGTATAGTATACTGATCTGCTTCAAGGTGCCCACTTCTGCAAGGGAACCTGAGATTGGGCCCAATTATGGTTCTGCAATGTTGAGCATCACCATTCAGCCATGAGGAGTCAATCTCCAGGTGGGAGATGCATCAACCAGGTTCAATACCAATAGAGTTACTGGTTGATGCAAGTCTTTCTTTCCACCAAGGCGACCTCTCTTCAGTCCGTAGAGACCTATTTTAAAGAGGGTGGACTTTGATTAGTAAGAAAGAAACTCCTTCTCTCTGGCTAAATTTACAGGCAGTGGGCAGCCAGATCTAACTGGGGAGGGGGTTTGCAACCATTTTACTAACAAAACAGCATATTTCATATCATTGCGTAGCCATGTCTCCTCTTTCTATTGATACCAAATAAATACCAATATCCTTCTTTGTGATGACACCATGTTGGTATGATGTCTTCATCCCAGGAGATTTTTCATGTTTCTACTTAATTTACAAGGAGGTATGTCAACAACTATGCATGATTCTAATTTGGCAACTATGCCTGATTCAAATTTTGAGCTAATTTCACACCCCAGTGTTTTAAAGGTTATTTCATGATCTTTGCAGCTATATTTTTTTTATGGTTCACTCGATATCCCAAGAAAAGGTCATTTCTAAAAATTTCAAATTGCAGGCATGCAGGCAGGCATGCAGGCAGGCATGCAGGCAGACACAGGCAGGCATGCAGGCAGACACATGCATGCAGGCAGACACATGCATGCAGGCAGACACATGCATGCAGGCAGACACAGCCAGGTATGCAGGCAGACACATGCATGCAGGCAGACACAGCCAGGCATGCAGGCAGACACAGCCAAGCATGCAGGCAGACACAGCCAAGCATGCAGGCAGACACAGGCAGGCATGCAGGCAGACACAGCCAGGCATGCAGGCAGACACATGCATGCAGGCAGACACAGCCAGGCATGCAGGCAGGCATGCAGGCAGACACAGCCAGGCATGCAGGCAGACACAGCCAGGCATGCAGGCAGGCATGCAGGCAGACACAGCCAGGCATGCAGGCAGACACAGCCAGGTATGCAGGCAGACACAGCCAGGTATGCAGGCAGACACAGCCAGGCATGCAGGCAGACACAGCCAGGTATGCAGGCAGACACAGCCAGGCATGCAGGCAGACACAGCCAGGCATGCAGGCCGGACACATGCCAGGCCATCTGTCAACAGAATGGCTGACTGGTTGAGTATCCCATCACCCTCATTCAGAAGAACAAAAATATCCACACGACTCCACCCACATGGGTTAATAAACTATATCTAAAAAAAACCAGTGATGACGACAACCACGCAAGTAAATGTATATGAATAAGACAGGATAGTCTAGTTTTTAACAAGCAAACAACAGCAAAACGTAATCTCATCAAGTCCCTTGCTCGAGAGGGGGAATCCCCTCTACCGAAGTATGTTTTAATCTCCTCTATTTCTTAGCCTGCGGACCTCAGCTGTGCCTGAAGATGTCAAGACATTCAGCATCGTTAGAGTATCAACAACTGAAGATGCCTTCAAATATTGCATCTGTCTCTTGGGAGAAAACCGAAATATGTCAGATATTCAAAGCCGTGGGAAATAGATGGGAGGAAACTGCATAGTGAAATTTTAACAGTTGTGTATCTTCAAAAGGTATGAACTCCAGTAATATTTAATGCTGGTTGACACAATGGTTTTCTTAGAAATGATGCATTTCCCATGACACTCTCCCCAAGCACGTATCCAGACCTAATATGGCAAAGTATCTACTATTGCATACCTGCAGTATACCATCTTTTGTGATGATCGACACTTGCACCACGTCAGTGGGCACTGCAGTGGGTATCACATGGTGCAAAAATATGGTAGTATCTATATTTAGCTTAAGTTTACCAACAATATCCTAATCTGTCAATAATTACTTCCCCTATGACAGTCAGATAACAAAAGGGGTAGTATATAAGACAATTCAAAGGCGGATACTCCCTTTTGTCATTATGTTTAACACTAGAAACCAAACTATGTCAAAAGAATGTAATCTGTACAGGAATTACAAATAGAATATTCCCTTTTGTCATATGATGAGAAATGAACCATATGAACTACAGTAGTTCCCATCAGTTGACATTGCCAGTATACCCTCATCAGTGGTTTCACAGTGTTCCAAAAAAAAAATTGTCCACCTATAGACAAAAATTGAATAACAACAAATTTCTTGCTAAAAAAATAAAATCTGAATGCAACATTTAAATGTGGGTGACTTCGTCACATCCCATTGTCTCCTGTTTTCTCCCTCACATGGAAGCATATCCCAACACTCAATTAACAGTTTTCATTAAATCGGTTTCAGCTGTTTCCATCTGGCAGAACAAAAATTCTACTCATTGGCCCACAGAACTATAAACGTATTTTCTTCAAACTCAAAAACAGGTAAGAAATCTATTTAAAAAAAAAAAAAAAAAAAAAAAAAAAAAATATGACACTTCTTTCTTCTGTCCAAAATCACAATTTTGATGAGGTTATTGATCTGGTCACCCACCTTTGACCAATCAAATTATTTTGGCCAAATGATCAAGATGATAGTAAAAAAAGAAGTTGTTTTTGGCTCCGCGCTTGCTATATTCAAAAATATACACTGTAGGCCGCTCCATAAAAACTTAACATTTTAGTGACACATACATGCACACAACGCCCACTAAATAGATGCGATGCTAGTGGGGTCAATGAA
>JAMKCH010084850.1:0-28272 GCA_023653785.1 Ophioderma brevispina
TACCTTAATTGGTCTTCTCCACCCAGGGTATTATAAAGGGTACCGGCATATTCAATGCGGGGAAGGTAATAGACTCGCTGTTAGAGGAGGTTTGTAGCGAGCCCCTACAGCATTCATTATCCATGGTGTGAGTCTGCCTATCGCTTCGAAAGAGCGATGGGCACTCCGTTCCGTTATAATCAGGTCCGTCCCTTACCTTACTTTTTACTTTACGAGGGATTTCTACACATTAAACTTGTGTTTGTGAGAATATATACCAATATCAATTATCATGATGCCTTTGTCAACTTAATGCTACTATTTTCTTTATTATTTCAACTACGGAAATCCAGTGTTCTCAATTATTATTTGCTGATGGGCCAGAGAATGCCGAAAATGTTTGAAAAGTTCCCTATCTGAGGGCCAAGTACACCTGAAAATCTTATGTCCCTTTGTAGGGTTTAGAGCACGTCAAGGGCCAAAAACCAATGGTTGGAGGGCCGGATTTGGCCCGCGGCCGCCTATTGAGAAAACCCTGGGAATTATCAAGAATTTTTATACCATGTGCCAATGATATGGCGAATACAAACACCAATTTACCTGTGCAGAGCAGGAAAACAAGATCTTCCCATTGTTTAGGATATTGCAAAGGGTTTAGTTCCTTATTGGCATTAGCTCTGTATCTATGCCTAGATTACAGTAGTAGTGTTGAAACCCTTTTCAATTACACATCCAGATTAATTGGGTGAGATATTTTGTGTGAACATTAATTCTTTGAAGATTCAATGAAGGAGATCATGGATATCATATTCAATAAACCAAATAGCATGGGTCATCATTAAATACTTTCATAATGTTATACCCCGTATATCGCACATTAACAATAATTCTTGATGAAACTGTATAAATCCCATTGGAAGGAGGAAAAAAGAGTGTGTGTGCTTACAAAAATTAGTCATATCTGGCTTAATTTTTAATCGTTTCTTTCATTTTTCAACAGTGGAAAGTATATTAGATTGACGTTATAAAACAACAACAAATCTATGATTCAGTGATTTTATCAAGGTCCAATTTTCATCTGAACCCTGCACATTGTTTTTGATGCACGTAGTATTACAATTTTTTGCAAATTTGAGCTGCTTTGCAGTTAAACAGTAACGATAAACCTGCAATTTTAAAAATACCCAAAGCCAACTCCTCTCTAGCAATTATTCACAAGCACAGTTGAGTTGGTTTGGTAAGGAAAAACAGGTAAGTAAGCGGTTTTTTCTCGGTCGTTAAAAACCAAAGTGAGAAAATTAAAAAACTATTTGACAACATTGGGATCTCATGTTACAGGTGATACCACACAACCGCCCTCTCTGGGGCCTGACTATTTTAGGATGGTTCATTTTCGATTCTGGCGGTTTGGTCGTTGGTGGAGGTAGTCATCGATGACCGGTTACCAACCAACACATTGGCAGTTGTTTTTTTTTGCTCGGTCAGTGATAAGATGTATCTGGCCAGCAACTACTTGAGAAGCCTATGCCAAGTAAAGTGATTACAGGATGTGGTACACTTGAGTACACCTATTTAAAGCAAGAAAGTTAACATAGAGCAAATTAGTATTAGAGTCGTGTAGTTGCAGCCTGGTTATTAACAACTTGTTTATTTGTTAAATACTCTTTTGAGTCAAAATCATATACCAGGAAATAACAACATTTAACAAACTGTTATATGAGCATAGAAAGTTTTGTGCAAAACTGTCCACATATGTTATTTATTCAGTGCAAACAGATATACTCCTTCATCTTTGTTCTTTTAATAGGTTAACATGGTGCTATCAGGCTTACACAATGAGGCATGCTATGGATCCTTTATTAGATCTGACCATTTGGTCTGTCAGAAACCTATGATTAACAGTAATGTAAGAGATTTGTCCCCCCCACAAGACCTATATGGTTGTTGCATCTGGTGCTCGTACCGTTGCTTTTATGACGTGCTCAAGAAAGGTATGCATTCAATTAGGATGAGTTGTCTTTTTTAAAGTTCTACAAGCATGAAATTAACTTTCGGCATTGCCGCATTCCCCCGTATTTATGGTTCTTAAATGTGTGATCTTTAATTTCGATACCAATCTGAATTAAAATTTTTGGGGATAGGTCCCAAAGGGTTTAGCTATGATCCGTAAAATTCCAAAATCCACAGCATTAATCGCAAAATTTTTTAGGCAGGTAAAAACGGTTAAACACTGATATTTTTAGCAAACTCTTACAAACATTTTCATGAAAGCGCTCGTTTACAAGCAAGTTGCTATAACTAAAGCATTCAATCTTTACATGTGCAAGAGGCTATCCATCAGTCTGGTAGTTTTTAGAAATGAAACTAAAAACTCTTAATGTACACCAGACATTTTACAAAAGCCTTTTAGGTTGTACTATCAGGCTACTCTGTGCGTATTAATACTTTGCTTAAACATTCACGCAAGTCATTGGATTGATGCATTTTATAGCTAGGTGTGTGCTGTGTGCATTTTTTATTAGAAATGGATTTTTGGTAAAAATATATGCCGTAGTATATGCCATGTTAATGTCTGCATATTTTTAGTTTTTCAGGCATTGGCAAAAATTAATGCACTTGCATTAGTTTGACCAGACTCATAATGACATGTGCCCCTGAGAGGCTTGTGCCATTATTCATTGTCAAGCTGAGCATGTGTGTATTGATTTTATGCCAATGCACTCGAAGTTGAAAATATGCAGCCATTAAAGTGACAGGAGGAGATTTTTTTTAGGATACAAATTTCTCTCAAATTTCACTGGATCGGTTGTAGACCACCTACCGAGAATGTTTCGAAGGTTTATTGGACAAACAGGTGCAAAAGAAAGCCGCAAACCTTGTTTTGAACTTGCCTGCTATCGTAATCGTTCCCCATAGAAAACCATGTTTTGACTTTCTGTCGTGCACGACAGAAACTACTAAATCATCATCTTATTACATAAAGACAGCGTATTCGGCTTATTCACTTCAGGTGTGATCTAATACATTGGTAAGCATTCCAAATATATAAAAAAAAACGTGGTTCGAGAAATATTGGGGGCGCTTCTTCCTGGAAATCTCCTCATGTCTCTTTAACCTATAAGGCGTATGAAAGTTGATGTTATGTTTCCCGTAACCCGCCAGCCTTATGATTTTCTGCCCGTGTTTGAGATGCTGAAATCCTTAAAAAGTTCATTATTTTGTATTTTAAAGAAAATATCAAGGTTTCTTCTTGTGATCACATCTTGTAATGTGATTTTAGTAGATTTTAAATCAAAGAACAGTTGCAAAATCATTTGTAATTGTAGGGTGGTGGTTTGACACAATATTGTAGCTATTAGAGCATGCTGAAGGTTGGTGAAATGGCTCTTTCTTCAAAATTACGAATAATGAAAAATGAAACAGTTGCTTCATATGATTTGCAAAACTGTTAGGGAAAAATACATTGAGTTTCATTGAACCTAATGAAAGCAAGCACAGGTAGTGAATCCATTTTTTTTGTTTGCTGTATCAACAAGTCATTGGTAACGGCTTTCTTTTGTGGTGGTGTCAGGATTGTCAGCTAGTGTGCTGATCCGGGGCCGCGCGTAACCATGATACGGACGCTCCTAACATGGCCCGATTTATTTGAGGCTGGGGCGGATTGGGAAGTTCAGGGTTTCCACCCTACTATTTTAAATTTTTTTTGACAAGGGATCTGAGATGGTACATGTACAGTTGTGGATCTCAGTAAATGGACAGCGGTCCTAAGTCCCCTCGGAAGGGGGATGCTTCATGATCCCAATTGCCCAATTCAAGTGAACCATGGAGGAGAGCGGTTATTCTGTAATTAATCAATAGCTATATACAGATCCAAATCCAGAATTGATAGACCCGAATAAATCCCAGCAAGTGCCATGACCCCACCGGGTTCGGAACCCAGGAATTTGATGGTAAACTACAGAGGCAAGCACCCTAAACCGCTAGGCACGCTTCCCATGAGGAATCAGTGTGTCTCAGAAACAAAAAAAACCAAGTTCTATACTGCAAGCATGATCCTGATCAACCAATTGGCTATTTCTCCTTTCAGATTCCAGTGGTGGGATGTGGAAGGCAGATGAGATGACGAATGGCATTGTGTTCTGGTCATTCTACAACTATCCAGATGGTCAGTGCCTGCAGAGACAATGGTCAGTATGTACAGCTCCTGAGAATACGCAACCCGGGGCCAACGAGACAGAGTGGAATGGAGACTGGAGTGACACGTGTGAATGCAAGTTAGCATAGTACGTAGGCAATGAATTGTGACGACTTAGTTTGCTGGTTTGCCATTGGGAGATACGTTTGTTGTTAGTCCAACTGGGGGCATATATCTTTATGGTGGGCACCCCAAGGTTTGTAAGTGCAAATAGATGCATGGATACTCTTGTGCTGACCATGTAATATTAGGCCATAGCTCCTTTCAATTTATCTTTCTGAGTCAGTGGCTTTTTGGAATGTTCTTCAGGTGACTATGTCACTGAAGAACCATTTCACAGAAGCCACTTGACCAAAGACTTGGCATATAGTAGTAGTTTGGTGGGGATTTCTGACAAATGGCCAGCTATTGCTGCGAACCTTGTTTGGCACTCGCATGACGATATGGACATAGGAGTGCAATGAGGCAAATTGTGGAATCGGAGAAAAGAAGAAACTTGTTGTGGGAAGTTGTAATTAATTTCCATTCCAGTGGCCTGGAGTTTGTTTGGATGTACATGTCACCCCGTCACTGTCCAGCTATCCTTCAGAGAGAACTTTTTGGAAATATTGATTTTTTTTTATTTTTGGCCAAAATCTGTAAATGTAAAAAAAAAAATTTTTTTTCAATTTCTGAGATCTTAATGATAATGATTAAGGTAAAAACTGCATCAAAAACCCAAGTTTTTTTACGACATTTATTTTAGACAGGGGTCTTGTACCCTTAAAATCGTGTAAGAAAAATACATTCTGGAGTCACTTCACTGGCATCTCGCTTAAAATTTGGCCTTCCCGTCGGTTTTCAAATTTTGATTTTAAGGGAAAATGGAACTACTCCTCTGTTACATCTCGGATAATTCGGTAAAATAGAAGAAAACGTTACCATTATTGGACCTTAGATTTAAAAATGTGCCTTGGAATGAGAATTTAAATTTCCGGTAGACCCCTTTGAATTCAAACCTGGACTGGTATACTCTTTTCTGACCATTTCCAAGGAATATACATAACATAAATGACAGCATTAAAAGAAGGGATGTTAATTTGATTTGAGTTGGATTATCTACAACTAAGGTACTTTGTAAGGATTTTTTGTAAATGTATTGCAAATTTTTATAAATTATTAGCAAGATTTTTTTTTTATACATGTATAGGCAAGAAATTTTTATAAATTATTGGACAAGAATTTTTTTATAATTTTTTATTCGGTGGGACAGAAGACTATAGAAAATGTGGCAACAACATTTGGTGCAAACAAGATGCGCATGTGCAATAATGACGTTAGTGTTAATGACTGAATTCTTTGTGTTGCCATCAAGTTGTTAATGAACAAAACTCCATCTTTTGGTACTCCCTGCAGAATGATGCTTGGAATCGGGTACAACTCACGAGAAAAAGCTAAAGCTGCAGATGAATGAAAAGGGACCATTATTGATGGAGAATTCTGGGTCAGTGTAAAATGAAAGGAAATGGTTCTTTTACTTCAATTATCAGAATAAAAAAATTGTAAGGATTTTTTTTTGATGCGCACCCTTGATTTGGTCAAATCTGAGATGTACGTATGTAATTTATTGATGCACTATTGTACATTGTGAAGCAAGTACAGCCCAGACCTAACCATACTCATAAAAAGAAATAATTATTTTATTTTTGGCAATGACTTATTTACTTGCAGGTTCTGATGTGTGAAATTCAGGACTTGAAATATTCTGCATGGTGTGTTCTACTCTAGCAAATTTTGTTTGTGAAGAAACAACTTACCTCTCCAACCGCTTCGATCCCCCCTTTTCCTTGATTCCTCGTGCCTCCCTCCATCATCTGTACTCCTCCCTTGTTTCTACCACTCCCCCCGCATCCCTAGTACCCTTCTTTCCTATGTCCCTCGCTTTTTGGTAAAAAAAAAAACCAAAAAAAAATCAGAATAGAAATATTTTTCTTGTAAAACTTAGAAAAAGAGACAACATTTTTATAAAGATATCAAGGCCCAACTTATTACAAAAAAATTGCAATACTGTATTAATTTTGTGGTGAGTGGGATTGATTGTGGTTGTTGTTTTTTATTTTTGCTTTGTGAATCAGGATTTGAGTCTGAATGACTCCACACCAGAATTCAACAAGGTTGATTACCTGTACTGTTGGGCCTGATTTTGATGGCAATGGCACTGCTGATTTGACGACAAGAGGTGAGCAAACCTGGCTTGAAGAACCTCAACTCATGCCCCCCACTTCCCCCCACTCTTTCAAAATAAAGAATTTTGATATCAAAGAAATCATTTATTCCTCTTTATCCCCAGTGACATTCACCCAGCCTAGGGAATGTTTCCCTTTTATGTTATGAACAAACGCCCCAAATTTGGTCAACCACTCTAGCTGAACACACACTATCCTGTGGGCCAATTTGTACACTTCATAATATTCTGCTTTAAAACAGCTGGACCAAATTAACTCATATTTGTAATCAATGTTTTTGGTGATGTGCTTCACTTGGGGAAAACAATTTGGAAAATCGTTAACCTCTGTCAAAGGGTCATTTATGATCTATACAATGACTATGTTCTTCCTCGCTTTGGAAGAGTAAGTCAAATCCTGATTACATGCGGGAAGTATCGGCTGCGTGAATGATAACTTTTAAAACCATAGTTAGCCTGTGCAGATGTCTTTAAATCCATATATCCCTCAAATGAGGCCAGGTCAAAGTTGGATGCAAATTCTGTATTGGGGTACTGCTGAATGATGAAGGCATCATTACATTAATTTGGTTGGTCCTCTTATTTGAGGGTGCAGATTATGACAGTGTCGGATTATAATTAGGGTTATGGCAGGGTAGGTTACTCAGGCGATTTTGAAATAACGATTTTTTTGTTTTAATAATTAAAAAATGTCAACTAAACTAAGATTAGTCATCTACTGCATACTTCCAAAGGTTAGAGATAAACAATTATTTTGTTTTTATGCATTTACATTTATGGACAGTATAACAGTGACATAGGATCTGTATAAAACCAAAAATTCCAGATCCGGAATTTATATCACAAAGTTGGGTGATTTCTTATGAAGGACTTTGATTTGAGCTTAGTAACTTCACACAGTTGCTTCTCTACAATATACAAGGGAAGCAACTTTTTCCACAGATTGTTTGCAATTGGAAAATGCACACATCATGTGACTTTGAATGATTTTGAAACAGCTATTGAACAAGTTATGTTATGAAATATTTAAGTAATATTTTTCTCCTAATCTATTTATTTGGTTTGTGAACTCCAACTAACTTTTTACTAATTCAAGCTAAATTCTCTATAGGGCATTATGACAGCATGCATACTGTAGTGCTACTCTTAATTTTGCACTGAGCATCATCTGGGGATTCCCACTCCAAATCTCTCAGCATCACCCATCTTCTACTGAGGGCCTAAAAAGTTTGGTTCCATATTCGGTGGGGTCAGTCAGGTCAGGTATTTTGAGGGGCCTGCTACTGTTAGCTGGTTATGCCTGGTAGAAATAGATCTACCCTACAGGATGTTGGTTCGGGGGAGCTAATGGCGGCCATCCGCACATTGAAACACTTAAACAATCCATCAATTATCTTTTTTCTCCAATAAATCCCCTCACACAGCATATTGCTGTGAATGGAGAGGTGACTCCCCGCCACCATCTGTTATAGTGCGGGGAACAAAACCGATTATTAAAAACTTTCATTTCATTTTACTACTACTAATCTAGCATTCTGGTTGACCCTTAAACAACTAAATTGTGTTCCCCCTAAGAACTGTTTATGCCTTTACATCAACCAAACTAATTCTTTATATGGCCAAGCTGGCTGTCTAACACAGCTTAATTTATATCCAGTGTGTGTCCATGCTTTGCTTAATTTGGTCCCATAATAACCTCCCACCATTCTTGTCATCACAGTAGATTCTGTCATCTGAGAGTTTACTGGCACAATTCTTGTTCTAATGTTTGTTTCTGTATATGTTTTTTCTTTCATCTGGTAACATTGAGCTGTTGATGGTCTATGGGAACTGGGTTGCCGGAGTCATGCAGGAGGATGTGCCTAACCATCGGTCTATGGGCTAAGCCACATTTAATTCGTCTTCACATTATCACAGGCCTTGTAAGTACAGGGGAGGACGGGCCAAAGAAATCCCAATTTTAGACGACGCCATTTGGTTTAACATGTAAAAGCAAAATCTTAAAACGAAAAATTCCTGATTTTTTTATATGTTTGTTCGAGGAATATTTTCCTATTCCAAAACGTTGGAGCTGAAGAATTAACTCAACTGTAAGGTTCTTTTCTGAATTGCTTTGTATGAATGAATGGACCCGAGACAAGGTCGTATGTGGGTCATGGGAATGCCCATGACAGACCCACACAAAACACCTAAATTGTTTGTGGTTTGCACTCCGATCCGTATTGCTGTACATTCTTTTGATTTTTGGGTGAGTTCTATATTGAATGAGGCTTGACCGCCATTGTCGTGAAGTACATGCAAAGGTCAGAGTGCAATGAGGACAAATTAATCTTTTACAGAGTCTAGATAATAGTAAACACTACAAGCCCATTTTGGCCAGTACAGGATGAGTTTAATCATAGAATTTCCTTTTGATAATATTGCAAAAGTTGCACTACTACTATGTATTTCAAAATTTCACTTTATATAACAAAGTTTCTCTCGGTGTGAAGGGGTATGTGGGTCGGGTTAGCGCAGTGGTCTTCCCTCGCTTCGCACCACTTTGGTCCCTAGTTCAACCTCGTCGGGCCTTCGGTTTCATGTGCGTTTAGTTCCAGTTGAATATTCGGCCTTGCCGGGGTTTTCTTCCGTGTACTCCGGTTTCCTCCTGCTTTCAAATTGGGCTTTCTTCGTAACATGGTATGAAGAATAGGTGAATTGAAAAATAAAGTATCTTGTGACACTAAAATGACACAATGTGTTTGATGTGTGGTCGTAAAATAGAAACCTCCTCTTCCCTAATTGTGTGAATAAAAACAATCTCATTATCAAATTCTTCCATTCTTTCTCCTCCACTCAATCCTCTCCTCCACTCTCCTCTCCTTTCAAGGTTTTCATCTTGTCGACTGTAAAACTCATTAGTATGATTCTTGTAAATGACGTTGACCCTGGAGAGACCCAGCCATGAAGCATGGCAGTGTTCAGTAGTAATAGCACTGATGCAAGAATATAGACGTACAAGAGAGAACATCAAACCTACAAGACAGAAGATAGGTTTCACTGTATATCAGGTAGGATAGACCCAGCCATGAAGCATGGCAAGGGGTTCAGTAGTAATGCGAGCTGATGCAGACTATAGACGTACAATAGAGAATATCAACCTAACAAGACAGAAATAGGTTTCACTGTATATAAGGTATATAGACCCAGCCATGACGCATGGTAAGGTGTTTCCTTAGGAATAGCACGATGCAAGAATATAGACATACAAATAGCACCTCAACCTAAAACAAGAAGATAGGTTTCACTGTATATAAGGTATGAATAGACCCACCATGAGCATGGTAATTGTTCTGTATAATAGCACTGCGGCAAGAATTCGACGTACGAGAGAGAACATCAAACCTACAAAACAGAAGATGGTTTCACTGTATACCGGTATGAATGACCCAGGGCTGAGCATGGCAGAGTGGTTCAGTAGTATAGCCGATGCAAGAATATAGAGCGTACAAGAGAGAATATCAAACCTACAAGACAGAAGATAGGTTTCCCTGTAGCTAAGGGATGAATAGACCAGCCATGAATCATGCAAGTGTTCTGTAGATAATAGCACGGATGCAAGAATATAGACGTACCAAGAGAACATCAAACCTACAAGACAGAAATAGGTGTCACTGTATATCAGTATAATGACCCAGCCGTGAAGCATGGCAATGTTCATAGTAATAGCACTGATCAAGAATATAGACGTACAAGAGAGAACATCAAACCTACAAGACAGAGATAGTTTTCACTGTATAAAGGTATTATAGACCCTCCATGAAGCGGGCATGTTCAGTATTAAATAGCACTGATCAAGATAGGACGTCAGAAGAACATCAAACCGCATACATAAGATAGGTTTCACGTATATAAGGTCATGAATAACCCCCCGTGAAGCATGGCAAGTTTTAGGTCTAATAGCCCTGATGCAAGAATATAGCTACAAGAGAGAACATCAAACCGACAAGACAGAAGATAGGTTTCACTGTATTAAGGTATGCATAGACCCAGCCGTGAAGCATGGCAGTGTTTCATTAGTATGCACTGATCAAGAATACTAGCGTACAAGATAGAATCAACCCCAAGACAGAAGATAGGTTATCACTTTTATATAAGGTATCGACTAGCCCAGCCATAGCATGGCCATGTTTCATAGTAATAGCACGATGCAGAATATAACTACAAGAGAGAACATCAACATACAAGACATAAGAATGGTTTCACTGTAATATAAGGTATAATAGACACCACCATTAAGCATGGCAAGGTGTTCTGTGTATAGCATTCTGATCAAGAAATATAGACTTACAAGAGAGAACATCAAACCTACAAGACAGAAGATAGGTTTCACTGGATAAATGATAATAGACCCAGCCATGAAGCAGGCAATTGTTGCATATTAATACTGATGCACGAATATAGACTCCCAGATATAACATAAACCACATACAGAGATAGGTTGTCACTGTATATAAGGTATGAATAGACCCCCCTGACGCATTGCATTGTTCAGGAGTAATTAGCACTGATGCAAGAATCTAGACATACAAGAGAGACATCAAACCTACAATACAGAAATAGGTTTCACTGTATATAGGGTAGAATAGACCCAGCCATGAAGCATGGCAAGTGTTCTGTAGTACATAGCACTGATGCAGAAATAGACGTACAAGAGAGTCGACATCAAACCTACAAGCCAGAAGATAGGTTTCACTGTATATAAGGTATAAATAGACCACATGAGCATGGCATGTTCAGTAGTAAAGCACTGATGCAAGAATAAATAGACGTACAAGAAGAACATCAACCGTAAAAGACAGAAGCTAGGTTTCACTGTATATAAGGTATGAATAGACCCTCCGTGAACATGGCAAGTGTTCATTATAATAGCACTGATCAAGAAGATAGACGTACAGAGAGACATCAAACCTACAAGACAGAAGATAGGTTTCACTGTAGATCAGGTAAAGAAAGACCCAGCCATGAAGCATGCAAGTGTGCTTAGTAATAGCACTGA
Organism: Ophioderma brevispina; assembly: GCA_023653785.1. Lineage (NCBI taxonomy): Eukaryota > Metazoa > Echinodermata > Ophiuroidea > Amphilepidida > Ophiodermatidae > Ophioderma > Ophioderma brevispina. The sequence continues at coordinate 11,437 of JAMKCH010084850.1, forward strand.
TGCCAGAAATATAGACGTACAAGAGAGAAATCACCTACAAAACAGAAGAGAGGTTTCACTGGTATATAAGGTATGCATAGACCCAGCCAAAGCATGGCAATGTTTCGAGGAATTAATAGCACTGAGCAAGAATATAGACGTACAAGAGAAACATCAAACCTACAAGACAGAAGATAGGTTTCACTGTAATAAGGTATGAATAGACCCACCGTGAGCATGGCAATTGTTCAGTAGTAATAGCACTGATGCAAGAATAACGTACAATAGAGAACATCAAACCTACAAGCCAGAAGATAGGTTTCACTGTATATAAGTATGAATAGACCCCACCGTGAGGCAATGGCAGTGATTCAGTAGTAATAGCACTGACAAGAATATAGAGCCAAAAGACCAGCAGACCCAAGACAGAAGATGGTTTCACTGATATAAGGTAAATCTCATTTTTGGTAGCAAATTGAGATAAAGGTTATGTTATCCTCAGCAAACAATTCAAATTCTGAATTCCTTCTTTTAATAGGCACGCACTGCCAACCAGCGAGTCACCCCGCGCGTGGTTAATCAGAACTCCGGTGGCGTCGGCAATTCAGGAGTTGTCACATTAACCACGCGAGAGGTCCTATTAAGATGCCTACTGGAACAGGCCATAGGGAATCATACCAAGCGCCCTTTGACCCTGACAAAGAGTGTTCTTGCATTTTGGATTTCATTGGAGAACCCAAGCACCTGCAGAGTTTTGTCACTTATAACCAAGTTTTATGAAATGTAATGCCAAATGTTTCCGGGTAGATAGACCATCAGGGGGGTCAGTAATTTTGCAGTTAACACAGATATGTTGTTGTCAGGTATCCAAGACCTGCACAAATATGAAGTTTGTGTCCTGAGATGAATATACCATCTCAGGTTTGTGGGACTCCAACACACATACCCCTGTAATAACTGTTTGGAGCCACCGTCAACATCCAGAGCCATCCTCTGAATTCAATTCGGAACTTGGAATATCGGAAATGATATTCTTGTATTTTGCATTTGGAGTCTTGGAAAGGAATTCATGAGAATTGGTGAATTCCTCATCTATTTTGCAAGCTATGTTATGACCAAAACAAGATCATGAGAATCCACTTGGATTCCTGCAATCTTTATTGAGGATATTTTGTCACAAGAAGGGGATGTCCTCAAAATTCTAACCCTTCTTGAGAACTTTGGAGACTTGCCAGAGTGGATTACATCTACCTGCTAATTTGTAGATTGCAAGTCATTGGCATCACTTAAGCATGTACATGACTGTTGTGGCTGTTGTGTGAGTACAATCACTGCTAGATAGTAGCCACAAGCACATGATCGTCCAAAGCCACTCATAAAGAAAAGTGTATTGCCTATTCATTTTGGATTGTTTGTCCTCAATTTGGGGAGTAATTGTTGCCATCTGACTGAAGAACTTTGATGGCATTTACATCTAAAATAGAAAGGTGGTGTGATATATCAAGTGCATTAAGTTTATTGAAGTCTAACTTCATAAATAAGTTTGAAACGTATGATATGCAAATAATTAAGAGTACAAAAAAAAAGACTAATATAAAGGCTGATAGAGAAGCCTAAGTAGAGAAAATCATTTTGCAGTTGATAATGAGCAATGAAAAAATTGAAACCAAAGAAATAAAACTAATGCAAAGTCATAATATATACAAATCTATAAAAAAATATACAATATATAGAAAATATAAAATACCTCAATCTTTAATGATCAAAATAATATGTATGGTTATACAGCCTGGTGTCCAACGATTTTTTAACGCAGGGGCCGCATTGGCTTAATCGCCTAACAACTATTGCGGGCCCCAAACAAGTAAAATCGGGGCTCTCAAGTTTGGTTTATGCGTGCCTATAATAACGAAATTCTGGAGATAGCCCAATCTAATATAGCCATATTTGCCGAGAATGGGACCCATAGCCATACCCGAGATGCAGATTTGGGGTTTAAGTTTTAAAAACACAAATTTTTAATTTTGTTATTGGTGACCTTTTTAGCAATTTGGAAAAACATGTTGGCTTCAATTTTGGAGTAATTGGACCAATTTTCACACATATTGAGAAAGTTTGGGTTTCAATTGCAGAAATTGATGCATTTTCTTTTTCTGGGGATCAAGTAACCTCGCGGGCCGCATGAGAGCTCCTAGCAGGCCGCAGGTTGGGACACCCCTGTTATACACATATTATTTTTTAGTTTTATAGTTTTAATGAATTTAAAAAGACTGTTAGTTATCTTTGTTCAATTTTCAGTGCAGATGGTTTCATATAGAGCAGAAAAAAACCCTTTTGATTCCTTGCCGGATTGAAGGACTTTTGCCATGCATTATGTCTGAATGCGCTGACGTCACTGGCTGTTTCCTGCCACAAATCAATTCCTATAATCAGTAGACTTTGTCGCGAAGAACCGCTGACACAAGGCCCATATGACTTATACACGATTGGGGCAAAGGTCACACAGAGGTCATTACAGTCAAGTTTGCTCTAACCCTCCGTTTGGCTGTTCTGCCACAATCAATTGCTGTAATCACTAGACTGGGTCAGAACATCGCTGACCCAATGCCCATATGAGGGTGTTCACAGATTTGGTCCAAGGTCAGGTGGGCCAAATGCTAAGGTTAGTGCTTCTTTTGAAGCACATTATACTTCTAGTTAATTTGGTACAGTACTGGTGGTGAATGGGGTCCAAAGTTGCCATTTGGTTAATGGCGGCCCCAATTTTCAAATTTGAGATTTTTTGCAGTTGTTGGTAATTGTCTAGTAACAAAATGGTAATTTCAAAAGTTTGTATTTTTCATAAAAGAAGCATTCTGCAATTAGAATCATGATCCCCAATTGTAATTAAACGGTGGAACTGGCAATGCCAAATTTCTGTCCCGCCAATGATGAAACATAGTGCCACCTCACAAAATTAACCTCCAACTTGACTTTCCTGAACCAAGAACAACTAATGGATGCGTGGGTATGTGTGTACATGGCACTATTTCCCGGCTATTTCATATTGGAAGACCGATTCCAGCAACGTTGAATCATGATCACCAGCTGACTGGTATTGTCTGCTTTTTATTTTGGCATATAAATTACTATATTTCCATAATATACACTAATTCTATGTGTCACTGTCATGAATGATTTTCTACTCCAGAAATATACAATGGAACGATCACAGTAAAATAATAACTTAATAATAACTTTTATATAACAAAAATATCGATTTCACCTAACCGTAAATAACTGGTCGTTTGTTTATCTGTATTCCCAAGCATCTGATTCGCGGTGTGCTCGCTTTTCCGTTCACTTTTGCATCTGACGTAATTATTTGACACAAGTACACCATAACTCGTCATCAACCTAATTATCCATATTCATAAGCGTAACACAAACTATGAATATTAAATTTTTTTTCCGGATGACGTTTTGTTACAGCCGTACGCGATGAATCTCTAAATTATATTTAGGAGTTAATGAGATCCTAATCACTTATGCCAAAGTCAACAATATGTCGCGAAGTATTGACTATTTTATTACCTTTTTTTAAAAACACTAAAAATCATCTCGCCTTGGTTTTATATTTGTGTTTTGAATATTAACTGTTCGTGAATATATGAATATTTATGAGGAGTGATGACATCATCGCTCATCTTCCAGGTTTGAAGACTCAGTGTTGAAAACGTGTGTAAAACACCGTAGAATATTATATACCCATATAACATTATTTAGGTTCAGAACTACACATAGAGTATTATCTATTGGGGTGATCCTATAAGGCATTTGTCAGTTAAAGTGTAAAGACAATACAAGTGTGGCCTAGTGCTCATGGTTGAACCCTTACCGGGATATAATATCGCTTCTTTTGTGAATACATGACCGGTTTTGAGCTTTACCATTCACAGGTATAGTTTACGAGGCAATTACCAATGCATCTGTGCACAAATCTCAATTTTTTTAGAAATTGGGAGCGCTCTTCAAAAAAAGTGCTGTTATTGTCCCCGCCTTTGTCCCATCCCCACCGAACGTATCGGAAGGGACTTGAAATGAGCAGCGTCCGTTCTTCTTCTGTGATAAAAATGTTAACCAATGTTGTACCGATTTTATCTGGAGTTCCTTAAGGGGCGACAATGATGCAACTTGGTGTAAAGAAGCGGTTGATGAGTTTTCTTGACCGGATTAGATTTTGGGCGAAATATGCAATTAGGGGACAATTAAGTATCTAATTTTGCGAAATTTAGAAAAATTTTCCTGCAAGGCCTTGGTACAAGTTTTCTGGAGTGCTGTAGGCGTCATAAGATTTAACTTGTGGAAGGAGCGGGCCGAAGAGTTTCCACCTGATTAGATTTTTGGGCGTATTTCGGGCAAATTGAGTAGGCAAAATGAGCTAATTAATATGCACAAATCATCGTAATTGCTATATTTTTGAAACGGTACATCGGATACTCAAAACTCTACGCTGCTGAAAGAATATCATGGGGCACATCTTTTGTATGTGAATATTGCACGTTGTATGCAAATGAGCTTACTAAATTGCATTGCTTTAATCCTTTTGACGGTACGTCGGATATGCAAAATTCCTCCTTCGCTACACCTGAGACTACTATGCCATGGGGTGGGTTTTTGGGGGAGGGGGTGGGTGTTGCGGAGTGTTGACGGGTGTTTGGTAAGGGGGTTGGGTGTTGATGTATGTTGGGGAGCGGGTGGGTGCTTGGGATAGGGTGGGGGTTGCATGTTGTTGGGAGGGTATTGCATTTGTTGGGAGGGGTGTTGGGGAAGGGGTATGTTTTTTGGTGGGGTGTTGGGGAGGGGTAGGGTGTTGGTGTTTGTTGGGGGAAGGGGAGGCGTGTTATCAAACAGGGTATTGTGGTTGGGGTGGGGGTGTTGAGGGGTGGGGTTGTTGCAGGGTGATGGGGGAGTTTGTGCTGTTGGCACAAGCTTTTTTAAAGTCTCATTTATTATGACAGACCATAAATAAAACAAAATTATCGTTCTCGCCGGCGACACAGTTGGACAACTGATTTGGAATATTTAGTCCACTAACTACATTCGGTGTAAAATTTTACGAAATTTCATTTCGGAATATGGTTTTTTTCTTACAAATCTAGTGTTCCATGTCTTTCTATGGATCAGGGCATAAGAGATAAGTAGAGAATTGCGCTATAAATACAAACCATGACCTTTTACGCCTATTGTCAGATTCCCAGCAATGGCTTTGTCTATTTTTGCAGAGATGCTATCATCTTGCATGTCCGTACTATATCAGTTTTGTAAAAATTGTGTCGCCACTGCTTACGCTAAAAGAGACAATGTGTATGGGGTCAAACAGCTGTGTTTGGGGGAGAGGGAGGGGTGGGTGTTGCGGTGTTGGGGAGGGGGTGGGTTTTGCGAGGTCTTGGGAGGGGGGGTTGTGTTTTTGCGTGGTATTGGGAGGGGGGTGGGGTGTTGTAGTTGCATTCATCTCATGTTTGTGATCCGACATTCGGCGGGAACATATTTTACCATCGCGTAATACGAGTTCGCCATTTTTGTTTGCTTTTCTTCGATTTTCCGTCCGCTTTTATAGAGACTAACATTCATTTTTACCACTGTGGTGTGTGTGATGTTGCACTGTTAACTGACTTTTTTTTGATATATGACTTATGTTGGTCAGTTGTCTTTGCAAAGTTAGTATCACATAATAAACCTTAAAGAGACACCGTCACATTTGAAATGTGCCCCATCAGATTTTTCAAAATTTACATTTTTTGCATGGTTGTGAGCTTTTATATATCAAGCATTGTATTTTGTTAAAATCAAGAACAAGTTGGGAGAACCAAATTTGATTTACTCAATGAGCATAGTGGGCCGGGCCCTATCTGTCTGGCAGGAAAGAAGCCATCTTGGGGTACTGGGTGAATAGGCCCAGGAAGCTCACATTGTTTGTTGTGCACCTCCAGTGAAGGCCACTTTAGAGGTAAATGACAGAAATAGGGATTAATAACATGATGCGTAAATTACCATATTTCCACTGCAACACGTGGTTGCTTCCACCTCTCTCCACGCATTTTGTTCATTGCAGTCATGCCAGGCTCCTGTTTAAAGGTGCATTTTGTGATTCTTAGCATAGTCTGTTTTGTTTTCACACTAGATATCCTGAGAAAGCTATTCACAAAATTTCCAGTTGATTCTTATCTGCATTTTGGTATGAGCAAATGCTTGTATCAGGTCCCCATAGGACCACTCTACCCGTATCATGGGTGTCTATTCTAACATTATTCATCCCTGAGCGGCGGAAGGTTTTGTCTAGGTCATTTGGGGAAGAATTTGATGCCAATGCGGATTGGAACCAATGTTAAAATTTTGGGAAGAATTGGTATAAACTGTGGCAGGAGGGAACAATTCTGATTTTCTCTGGAAAATTGGACACCCCTTACTGTAAGTAGTTTTTCTCATATTCCACATCTCTTTAAGAATTTACAGTGCTTCGTATACAACAGCATTTTCGCCGCTTTGTGTAAGTTCCTGGTGATTTACTTTCGCTGGGCCATTTGTTGCTAACATCCGTTCCGTCAACTGCACTTGTCTCGTCGGTCTCATCTCTGCGTCCTGTCCTTCTTTGATTGTAGCTCGTTGATGTGGTTTTGCAATCTTATTGTTTCCTTTGTATTTAAAATAAAAAATGATTTGCTGGAAAAAATAAACTGAATACTGCATACATCTTGTGTGAATCATATGGGTTCAAGGACATTCTTTTGATGCAAATTCAGCTGAATGTTAATTATAATTTTATCACTAAAACCGTACATCGGATATTCAAAATCATGTTTAGTATTTGTGTGAATCATATTGGGTCCCAAGGGCATGTCATCACTTAACCCCAGGCACACTTAGACCTTCCCCAAAAACTAAAGGAGAATGCACGTCTTGGTGGAATTCAAACTTGGAGGCCCCCGGCCGCAACCCAGCCCCTTACCAGGAATTGCAAGCTATAAGGGCGTCGCTGGCCCGGCCAATATTTCGTTGCCCATAGGTGTGTGTATCATATGAGTGATAGCACATCGCATATTTTTCGGATTTAGTACAGTCTACTCCTCCAGCTCATCGAGTTAGGGCGTGATTGCAAAGTTTCCTTGTAATCCACTTACTTCTTGGCTGAAAATAAAAAGCACCCCAGTTGGACACATCTATTGTTCTGCACGTACTAAAAGGACCACGGCAGTTTAAATCCACACTTTGATTACTTTGTTTGGGTAAAAATTCAATAAAGAATGGACAGACCTGTTATACACGAAACGGAGTGCCCAGCTCTCTTTCGAAGCGATTAACAAGATTCCACCAACAATATATGCGTAGGGATCACTACACCTACAGCAATTCTGTAACCCTTCCCAACATTGAATAATGCCAATACCCATTTATACACCTTGGTGAAGAGGAGTACGTGAGGCAAAGCACCTCCTCAGGGTAAAAACACATTGCCACAATGGGGCTCGCACCACAACCTTTAGCGTGCATTTCCTTTGCACTTTAATCCACTGACCACATGTTTCCTAACTAAGACCCTACTTGAGAGTGCTTTTTATCATCAACCATTAATACTAATTCCCCATTGAATATGTGAGAACAATGACAATTTCCAAGTATGGAACTGAGTTTACAAAAGGCTGTATGAAACTGTGTGAACTCTCATTCATGTGGCTTATAGTTCAAGAAGGTGTATAATAAATCAGGTAACCATACGTGCTTAGATAGCAAACCAACGTTGCGAACGCAACCTACTATCTTCAGCTGGGTAATGGTAGTAAAGCTGGACCAGGTTACTTCCGGTCACTAACTGAGTAGGTGTCATCTGGCGAAGAATGTCCTTGATGATTCTATCCCAGCCGTGTGAAGTTTGACCCCCCCCCCCCTCCCAGTTCAGATGGTTTGTTCCGCTCTGACCAAATTGCTCCTTAACACCGCGTTCACAACGTCATGTCTTTCAAAGATCCTGACTTTCCTTCAGTATTAAAACGTGCCGCTGTATTCAGATGTGAATAGACTGCCGCTTCGTTGCCACTAGTGCTTGCCCTACCGTGTTTGAGACATCCCGGTTCGGATAGGTTGAGACGTGCCATTTGGTCCATACCCATGATCCAGAATTAGGTGTTGTAAAAAACACTTCCATAGAGCCGAGACCATAACAACTCTAGAATCGGCAAGATCGCGAACGAGCTCACCTAGGAAAGCACTGAACAATTGCGGCTATCAGGACTGGGGGTCGATTAATAAGGTACTGATGGGAATGACAACCCAACAACAAAATGCGGTCATCTTACCATCAGAATCTAGCAACCGTGTGAGTGTGTCCATCCCATACCACGGGGAAAACTTGTCAGAACGCTCAGCGCATATACCGCGATCAAGGGGATCATCACACAATGTCAAAACTACCAGCAACTCATTCGTCAGTCGCATTGTTCATCCAAAGGCCAACACACCCAAAAGGACGGTTAAGCGTAGTGTTGTATTGATTCAATGTGCTAAAGATCAGTGTCCAATATAAAATATTAGTGAAACTTTCCAACCTCTCAAGAGAACCGGATGTTCACCGGTAGGGCAAGCACTAGTGCAACGAATCTGCAGTCTTTCCACATCTAATACAAACATCAGTTTTAAAATACTGAAGACTTGCGGATCTTGACCAAGACACACGCTTGTTTGAAACGCGGTGTACATGAGGCAATCTTGGTCCGAGCGTAACAACCATCCCTTAACTGCAGTGGGGGGGGGGGGGGGTCGTTTGTCAAACAACTTTCAATCAACACGGCTGTGAAGAGCATCAGACCATCCTCGCCAGATGAACCTACTTCCAGTTTTTAGTACCGTAAGTAACCTGGTCCGCTTTACTAACATTACCCAGCTGAAGATCGCGGGTTGCGGTCGCAACGTTGGTTGCTCTTTAAGGTACATTTGTGGTTTACCCATTTATTATCACCCTTCTGAATGGTTTTAGTCATGAAAGCTGGTGTGTGTAGTCATGAAGTCATGAACCACAACACTTGTGTTCAAAACCACTTGTTTAAATTTATTAATACGACATTATAAAATTATGCATAATATCAACATCTCTTGAAACCAATTCAAAACATTACGCCAAATTGCTACAATAGTTAAAACAGTGCCACACCTGATTACAACATTTTTTCTCGTTTTTATCGGCTTCATTTGAATTCATATGGCGTAATTGTATTACAATAGACCATAGAGTACTGTACAATTTTTTTTTTTATGGTTACCGGAAACAAACTATAATCTGATGGGAAAATACAACTTCCAATGGTGCCAAATCATGGGTGGATGGGGTGAAAGTTGGGGGCTAGGCTACGGATCACCGAGTGCCACCTTTAAACTAGCACACCTCTCATACTATACTGGATTCCACTACGTCTTGACCAGCTTCATTTATGTGAATGTATTGAAGAGCTCAACAGACTACAACAATTAATAATTACAAGTGGCTGAGTTCCTTGACCTTTTATAATGTGACCATAGCCTCAAAAGTGTAAATGGTTATAAAATCTCTATGTAGTAATTATATAGACCATATTCAATTAGCCAGCCATGTTGGTGGAACAAGATAGACCGCATCCAGTACTCTACATACTTCAGACCATGTCAATGATCACTGTGCAAAATCGCTAAACCTGGATCGATTGACAGCTTAATGTATTGTAGTCTGGAAATGTAGCATCTTGTCCACCACATTCTGTTGCTGGACGTATATTGAATAGTTCTATATAAGAAAAACCTACCTCTTCTGTGTTTGGCTATACAAATACAACTTTTTTTTCAAACTTCAGGTAGTAAATCAATATTTCTATATTTCAATAATAAGCATATTACATTTTTGGTCATTTAAGATCCCTAATATATTTTATGAATTAAAAACAAATGACACTTCTGAATTAAATGATCAATCATCTTTATATAACAACTTGATTCTATTATACAGGCTTGCTGTTTTTATGAAAGAGTACAAAATTATAACTATGTAACGTGAAAAAAGTAGAACAAAAATTAAATAATATAAATAAAGGTAAATAAATGTTTAGCGGTCTGAGGCCTAGAAATACTGTATAAATACCGAATGCATAGAGACACTTAGGACGCATTCTCACTATATGATGGTACCAGGTCGTGGTACTCGATGCTACATCGACCACTTCCTTCCCTAGTGAACACGCATTATAATTGGACTCCCGACCTACATTCCGAGATCTGGTCAAGACCACCTCATGAGTAGTCTATGTACTAGACGTGGTACCAATGCTAGTGAGAATGCGTTTGTACATCGTAGTGGGCCCAGCTCCACATACTACCATAGAACCGCTGCCTTGGCTGTGAGCAAGACAGTATTGCAAACACAAATCGTTAAGATATCTACATTGAATTCACAAAATATACCCAAAAATATCCACACATTTCCTGATTATTTTCACACTCTTTTGGGGTATCAATATTTCATTTAGTATAAACACACTATAACTTGAGAATATCTTATTGATAAGTGTAGCATGAAAACAAACACGCGGACTTGTATACATAACACGTGAAGTCACCTACTTCATCAAAATATCAGAACAGTGGGACAACGTTTCTTCTCTTCTTGCGTATGAGGCAGCAGCTAAATGTTGCACGCGTTGGAGGCCAACTCACTGTTTGAGTGGTTTGGGTTTTGAGAAATCTGTGTCACCTGTTGGGCCGAAAGGTGGCCTCATGGAGGAATGTATCCCGCATTCCTGTGATGGAGAACCAATGGCAAGGCTGGCGCTGGGCCGCGCCCCCATCGGTGCATATTGCTATTGAAAGCGCCGACTTCCTGTGCGAATCCGGTTTAAGGTGACATTCCTTGCGTGGGGATATTGCTGCCAGGTGGTAGTTTCTGTCTTAGGTGTAATAGAGAGTTGATCTGGTCTTGGGGGTATAGCTATCCAGGCAGTAATTCCATTTCTGTAGATTTGAAAGGGGAACTGGAGATTTAGCAGCGTGTCCGGCAGAAAGGTTCGGCGAGAGCTCAGTCTCTGGTCTACCGAGTTTGTTTGATTCTTTGAGAGCAGGTGCTTGTTTTCCAGCAGGGCCTTATTCACTAGTTTTATGTGTGTGGTGTTCTCTCCGAATTACGCAGTGCAATGCCTGAAGCAACGGGTATGAAATTCAAGATGGAGTATACGGAAGGCAACCTGTAATGGTTCTCAAGGTCCCGTTGAGTACTGTGTCCCGCTTCCCTGTGTGAGAGCTGTTGCACCATGGTGTGGCGGCAATATCAGCATGCTGTCGACCAGAGCAAGGCGTGGTGCGTAGGGTCGGTTGGCTGGCACCCCAGAAGATCACAGTCGGCACAGGAGTTATCCTCAAAGATACCTTGGCGCATACGGACTCGAGGTGCTGCCGTAAGCAAGCTGCCGGTCAAGCTTCACTCCCAGTAGTTGTGTAGGATTGGTATGGCAGAGGCCCTCCATTAAGGTTGATTTGAATGCTGGCGATCGATCCCTCTTGGAGTTTTAGTGGAAGCAGTAGCGGTGGTCTTGTCTTCACTCAGCTTCAGCTCCAGGTCATTGAGATATGCTTGCAAGTAGGGCCATGTCTGTATAAGTGTGCTTCTACTTCTGTCCAGTTTGCTGTCCGAGTGGAGGAAGGGCAGATCGTCGCGTAGCCATATTGTCTAGATGATGTTTGGTAATCGCTTATATATAATTGAACAGCATAGGAGCTCCTCTGCCATACAATCCTACACCAACCTACGTGGGAGTGAAGCTTGACCGGCCCCCCAGCTTGCTTACCGGCAGCACCTCGAGTCCGTATGCGCCACGGTATCTTTGATGAATAACCTCCTGTGCCGACTTGCTGGATCTTCATTGGGGTGCCAGCCCAACGACCCTACGCACCTCTGCCTTGGCTCTGGTCTTTAGCACTGCTGAATATGCCGCCACACCATGGTGCAACAGCTCTCACACAATGAAGCTGGACACAGGACTCACGAGACATTGAGAGCCATTACTGGTTGCCTCCGCCTACTCCTCTGAATTCCTACCAGTGCTTTCAAGCATTGCACCTGCAGTACTTCGTAAGGAACACCACACACATAACCTAGTGAATAAGGCCCTGCCGGACAACAAGCACCTGCTCCAAAGATCACACCACCTCGGTAGACAGAGACTGAGCTCTCGCCGACCTTTCTCCCGACACGCTGCTAAACTCTCCAGTTTCCCCTTTCACATCCTACAGACCTTGAAGACTGCCTGGCTAGATACCCCAAGACATATTCACTCTCTATTACACCTAACACAGAACTACCACCTGGCAGCAACCTTCCACGCAAGGATTGGGTCACCTTAAACCGGACCCGCACAGGAGTCGGTCGCTTCAATAGCCCTATGCACCGTGGGGGCTGCGACCATCGCAAGCCTTCCCTGTGGTCTCCATCACAGACTGCGGATCAATTCTCAATGAGTGCCCTACCTTTCCTCCACCGGTGGACACGATTTTCTCAAACCCCACCAATCAACAGTTAGTTGCTCAACGCTTGCACATTTAGCTGCTGCTCATAACGCAGAATAGAAGAAACTTTGTCCCACTGTTCTGATCATTTTGATGAATAGGTGACTTCCAACATGTTTTATGTATACAAGTCCCGTGTTTCATCGCCACACTTATCACTAAGAAATTCTCAAGTATAGTGTGTTTTATACTAAATGAAATATGATACAGAAGAGAAACTAATCAGGAATGTTGGATAGTTTTGGGTATATTTTGGTGAATGAATGTAGAGTATATAAAGATTTTTGTTTGCAATTATATGTCCTTGCTCACAGCCAAGCAGCGGTTTTCTAGGTATTCTGTGAGCTGGGCCACTTCGATGTCCCAACCTTCTCACTATGCATTTGGTACCTCGCCCTAGTATCCTGACTACCTACCTGAGGTGGTCTTGTACCCGTCTCGATGTAGGTCGGAGTCCACTTATATGCGTTTTCCTAGGGAAGGAGTGGCTCGATGTAGCATCGGTACCACGTCCTGGTACAATCATCATCGTAAATGCGTCCTAAGTGTTCTCTCGGCATTCTGTATTTCTACCGTATTTTTCCTAGGGTCAGCCCTCTAAACTTTATTACTTTAATTATATTATTTAATTTTTGCTTGTCTACTTTGTGCTTTTGCACTGTACTAGTGTCTAAATATTTGTATCTGTTCATAAAAAAGCCACAAAGCCTGTATATATAGAATCAAGTTTTAAAAATGAAAGTTGATCATTTTCAAATTTCAGAGTTCATTTTTTTTAAATTCATAAATATATTATTTATATTACTTAACCATAAATGTCTATGCTTATTATTGAAATATAGAAAATCATTGATTTTACTCAACCTGAATTTGAAAAAAAAGTTGTATTTATATAGCCCAAACAACAAGAGGTAGGGTTTTCCTTATTATATACCTATCAATATGACGTCAGCCACCAGACATGTGGTGGACAAGATGCAATACATTCCAGGACTACAATTAATTAAGCTGTCAATCGATCCATTTTTAGCGATTGCACAGTGATCATTGACAGGTGCATGTATTGTATTACTGGAATGCGTTATCTTGTCGCACCAACATGGCTGGCTTTGAATATGGTCCTTAAACAGCAAGAGATTTTTATCACCATTTACACTTTTTGGGCATGCACCCAGGTCATGTTTACTGAACCTCAGCCATTGTAAATTATTAATTGTAGCCTCTGTTGAGGCTCTTTCAATACCTTCACCATCAATGAACTGGTCCGACAGTAGTTGAATCCAGTATATACTGAGAGGTGGTGCCTAGTTTAAAAGGTGACTATGTGATCCGTAGCTCAGCCCCCACTTTCACACCATAAAACCTGATTTTGGCACCATTGGGAAATCTTGTATTTTTTCCTCATCAAATATAGTTGTTTACGGTAACCTAAAAAATGTCCAGTACTCTATGTCTATTGTAATACAATAACCCTGCTCCTAGGAATTCAAATGCATCCTATGAAACCGAAAAAATGTTGTAATCAGGTGTGGCACTGTTTTAAATATTGTATGGTCAATGGTGGCTTCATTTTTGCATTGTTCAGTAGATGTTAATATATTCATATTTTATATTTAGTATTAATAATTTCACCAGTGGTTCTTTGAAACCACAAGTGTTTCTGCTTTCATGATTCATGACTACACACACCAGCTTTCATGACCATACAACCTGGTTGTTCAAGAAGGTGTATAATAAATTGGGTCACCACACATAACTTCAAAGAGCAACCAACGTTGCGACCGCAACCCGCGATCTTCAGCTGGGTATTGGTGGTAAAGCGGACCAGGTTACTTACGGTACTAAAAACTGGAAGTAGGTTCATCTGGCGAGGATGGTCTGATGCTCTTCACAGCCGTGTTGATTGAAAGTTGTTTGACAACGACCCCCCCCCCCCCCCACTGCAGTTAAGGGATGGTTGTTACGCTCGGACCAAGATTGCCTCATGTACACCGCGTTTCAAACAAGCGTGTGTCTTGGTCAAGATCCGCAAGTCTTCAGTATTTTAAAACTGATGTTTGTATTAGATGTGGAAAGACTGCAGATTCGTTGCACTAGTGCTTGCCCTACCGGTGAACATCCGGTTCTCTTGAGAGGTTGGAAAGTTTCACTAATATTTTATATTGGACACTGATCTTTAGCACATTGAATCAATACAACACTACGCTTAACCGTCCTTTTGGGTGTGTTGGCCTTTGGATGAACAATGCGACTGACGAATGAGTTGCTGGTAGTTTTGACATTGTGTGATGATCCCCTTGATCGCGGTATATGCGCTGAGCGTTCTGACAAGTTTTCCCCGTGGTATGGGATGGACACACTCACACGGTTGCTAGATTCTGATGGTAAGATGACCGCATTTTGTTGTTGGGTTGTCATTCCCATCAGTACCTTATTAATCGACCCCCAGTCCTGATAGCCGCAATTGTTCAGTGCTTTCCTAGGTGAGCTCGTTCGCGATCTTGCCGATTCTAGAGTTGTTATGGTCTCGGCTCTATGGAAGTGTTTTTTACAACACCTAATTCTGGATCATGGGTATGGACCAAATGGCACGTCTCAACCTATCCGAACCGGGATGTCTCAACACGGTAGGGCAAGCACTAGTGGCAACGAAGCGGCAGTCTATTCACATCTGAATACAGCGGCACGTTTTAATACTGAAGGAAAGTCAGGATCTTTGAAAGACATGACGTTGTGAACGCGGTGTTAAGGAGCAATTTGGTCAGAGCGGAACAAACCATCTGAACTGGGAGGGGGGGGGGGGTCAACTTCACACGGCTGGGATAGAATCATCAAGGACATTCCATGCCGGTTGACACCTACGTCCCTTTTAGGTGACCGGAAGTACCTGGTCCGCTTTACTACCATTAACCCAGCTGAAGATCGTAGGTTGCGGTCGCACGTTGGTTGCTATCTAAGGCACTCTGTTTACTGATTTATTATACACCTTCTTGAACTATATTCCAGATGAATGAAGTTCACAAGTTTTCATACAGCCTTTTGTAAACTCAAGTTTCCTCTTTGGAAAATTTGTCCTTGTAACACATATTCAATGGGGAATTAGTATTTGGTTGATGTAAAAAGCCTCTAAAGTGGGTCTTATTTAGGACACATGTGGTCAGGGGGGTGGAGAATTGCAAGACATGCACCTAAAGTTGTGCGTTCGAGCCCATTGTGGCCAATGTGTTTTACCCTTGAGTAAGGTCTTTGCCTCAAGTACTCCTCTCACCCAGGTGTATAAATAGGTATTGCTTATTCAATGTTGGGAAGGTTACAGACTTCTGTAGGAGTAGTGATCCCCCTACAGCAATATTGTATGGTGGAATCTTGCCTAATCCTTCGAAAGAGAGATGGCACTTCCCGTTTCGGTATACGGTCTTTCCCATTTCTTTAGTTAGAATACAACACAGTAAGCCCCCAGTGTGGATTCAATGCAGTGGTCCCTTTTATACTGGCAGACAAGATCATGTGTCCCACATGGGGGTGCCTTTTTTATGTTCCAGCCAAGAGTAAGTGGATTACAATGGAACAATTTCAATCACGCCCTAAACTCGCTGAGCGAATAGAAAATGTCTAATCCGAAATATGGAGTGATCATCATATGACACACACAAGATGGGCCGAAATCTTGGCCGGGCCAGGGACACCCTCATAGCTTGCCATTCCTGGTCATGGGACTTGGGCGCCAGGGGGCCTATTGAATTCCACCAAGACGTGCAATCTTCTTAGCTTTTGGGAGTCTAATGTTCCTTGGGGTTAAATGTTATCATGCCCTTGACCAATTATGATTCACACAAAATAATAACATGATTTGTATATCCGATGTACGGTTTTAGTGATAAATATTTCATATTACACGTTAGCTGATTTGCATCAAAAGAATGTCCCTTCTGAACCCAATTATAATCACACAAGATGTATGACCAGTCTTCATTATTTTTTTCGCATCAAATCATTCTTATAAATACAAAGAAAAACACATAAGATTGCCCCACCACATCACGAGCTACATCAAATAATATGACAGGACCAGCCGAATGAGACCTACCGAGACAAGTGCCTTGGACGTAACGATGTTTCGCAACAATATGCAGCGAAAGTAATCACAGTAATATACACAAAGCGAAATGCTGTAATAAGTACGCACTGTCAATTCTTAAAGAGATGTTGGCATATTAGAAAAAACTAAATTACAGTCAGGGGTGTCTAATTTGTCAGAAAATCAGAATTGTTCCCCTCCTTGCCACCTTTTATATACCAATT
>JAMKCH010084851.1:0-42336 GCA_023653785.1 Ophioderma brevispina
AGGAGACTCCTGGCAAATATGCACCACATTCATATCGCATTGCTTTCTGTGTTTTCATTTCTCGGGTGGTAAATGCCATATGAGACGGGTCATGGGCGACTACACGTAGCAGCTTTGTAAAAGTTTGATCATCTCAAAGAACTCACTCCGACGACCGCATTAAGCTTTTTAATGTATTATAAATCGATTCCAAAAGTGCGTTTACGTGATGCATGTGGATGCGCAGTATTGGTAAACGTACACTACGTTCAACGGGTATTGACATTGAAGTAGAACTTGCAATAAAAGTTGAGCCATCTCATGATCGTTTCTTTGCGAAGTGTAATCTATTATCTATATAATTGTGATCTCAAAGATATTCACATTGTTATTGATAACGTTCGAATGATAGAATTTCACTGTGGCAAAATATGTTTCATTGAGGCCTGTCGTCATTAATGTCTTCGTATTTGAAGAAAGAAGTTAATCATTACTTTATTAGCGGGTGTAAACGGGTTGCATCATTGAGCAAAATGAATCGCGGCTGTTGACATTGTAAGTATATACGAGCAGTGAGAAACGAGTCAACTTAATAGCTCTCGGTATTCTGCAATTGTGATAAATCTATTATCTGTGTAATGGGGTGGATTCCGTCTTAAAAGATAGTTTGAAATTAATAACATTTATATCCAACCATAGCCTATACTTTGTTATATCATTTGTGAATCAACCGTAAAGAGACACACGGACATTTCCCGAAAGGAGCGCTCCCAATTTTTTTCCGAACTCGTTGTTTTTGCATATTGGGAATGCTTACCAATGTAATAGATCACACCTGAAGTAAATAAGCCGAATACGCCGTCGTTATTTAATAAGATAATTAAGATGATGATTTAGACAGAAAAAAATCAAAGCACGTTTTTTCAATGGGGACGATTACTATAACAGGCAATTTAAAAAAACAGTTATTGGTTTTCTTTTTTACTTATTTGTCCAATAAACCTTCGAAACGTTCTCGGTAGGTGTTCTACATACGACCAATTGCAAATTGAGAAATTCGTATCCTCCAAAAATATCCTCCTCCAAAGGTAATTAATATATGATAACAATTAAAAAAACCAGTAAACTCTCTTCACAAAAAAAAAATAAATAAATAAATGAAGCGTGCCTATTGGAAAAAAACATTTTTGTTTCCATTACTGTAGGCTTTGATGAGGGATTATCTGTCAGTGCTGTGTGTCTTTGATGGCCCACAATAAGTCCCACTTTCTACTGGGTGGGGTCAATCTTAAAGTTCCTTTGATCTTAATGGCCTCTCCCACACACATCTTCCCCATACTCATTATTATTATTTCAACATGTTATTATATCTTTCTATAATCGTTTGTGTTTAAATGACCAAATCTTAACTGTATTACAACTCACGTAATAATAATATATAATTATTATAGATTTAAATTAGGATGCTTATTGTATTCATTATAGTATACTGCATATACACTGTATAATTCTCCCATTGTTTAAACACTATAATTCGATAACATTATTGTATTGTCATTAATGTATAATCATGGAAGATGAGGTGTGAATAAAATAATGTCTAACTGTCTGTCTAACTGTCTAACTGCCGTTTGCTGTCTTCTCTCTAAGCCTTATTATTCACTGCCCCACTTTATTGTCAATATGTCCAAGAAATAGGGAATATTTATTTTTTTCAAAAGGATTCGAGAAAAATAAACTTTAAATAGATTGCTGCAAGGGGGATGTGCGTTCTGTACGTTTTTAGTAAAATTATCATTTTTGTGATAACCTGTCCAAAGGATACTTTGTTGATACGGTAATGGAAATATTACATTCAGCACTGAGGTATTTGAAAACCGGTTTAATTATGTTATTGACATGAATGACTGTAAGAAACTAACATTAACTTTTCGCGTTATGAGTATGAAAGTTGACATTATGAAGTAATTTTTATCATTATCCTGTTTTGAATTCAATGAACACATGTACGTTGTACTTCAAAGAACCAACTATGACGCCTGGCATGCAATAGTGAAAGCTATCATTGCAATTATATCATGATTTGTTTTGAATAGTATGGCACGACGTCGTGTTACTATTATTGTCGATGCCCTGCCACTTAGCAACTTGAATAAATGTTTGTAAGCTAACCTTGGACCTCACTGTTCAATTTCAATTCACATTATGTCGTAGTTGAGAAAAAACATAAACTCTCTGAGCAATTTCAACTCTTCTTTCAGCCGTAAAATTGGGTCTCATATGGTTCACCTTAGGAATTGCTCCATAGTTGAACAGATCTTCTGAAATGTTGTAACGTCTACAATGTATTTTCTTCACTTGCTCTAGATTGTTCTCTGTCTTGGCTATGTAGGTCATTCAGCTAAAATGCAGGTGGGTTTATAATAAGATGGTTGATCATCATCATTAACTAGTCATTCACTGCAGGATAATCCTCAGTATGTTTTTCATCTTGGATTAAGGTCTACCCTTTCACCCTATGTCGGGTTGGAGGGATCCTTGCCTTGTACTAAGAGTGCGTGCGCTGCAGGTAACACCCTTATTACGTAAGGTCTGAATCTTGTAGGTGCTCAGGGAGAATTAGAACTGCCCCAAGTTTTACCTGACTGTTTCGAACCCTGATACTTCAGCCTTCATGCTGACCTGTACATTTCATCATGGAAATAATTTTTGAACACTTTAAACGATTTTTGGGAAAATTCTTCCCTCCCCGTCTCCTCCAACTAAGTTGATGAGGTATTGTCATTTTGTATTTTGCTGCACTTCAATTGATAATAAGGATAACAACCTTTGAATGCTGGTGTCAATTTTTGAACAAAAAGGTCTGCTGCAGCATGTTATGTACAAATTTTACTTACCATGAAGATTTTAGTGACTTTTCGAGTTATAATAAATTCCGCAAATGTTTAATAATCCACCTTGGAAAGCCGCAAGCTTCCATGTTGTAGTGGAACTGAATCCCAGTTTTGCACACGAAAACTTACCTACAGATGAAGCAATGTAGTAATATTGTGAGTAATGCTATTGTAACATAAAATGTAGGGCATTGTGGCACCGTTTCTTTCAGTCACACGGTTCTGTGCATGTGCTTCGCCCTCTGGCTTACATCATTTGTATCTACAGACTTGACGCATTAAAAAGCCCACAAGCAATTCCCGCCAAAAGGCAAATCATGTAGTCTGCTTACGTACGCCGCGTTATTTAAGAGCATGTTATCGTTTTCAGCTCATGTTCCCCGTTTATAGCTATCTTACAATCACTCTAAGATTTGTTTTCAGTAAAGCAGAACATGTAAATGTAAATTAGCAAGACATGTATTGGGAAGAAATGTACTTAATTACATTTTTGGAGGGGGGGGGGGTTATCATTATTGTCGAATACTAATATAAAGGAGTTGGTAAAGCAAAATGGCGGACATGAACCAGACACGTATAAGATTTTGGTCACTTTTTCTGCCATATTTTTCGAATTTTTCTACTTTGAGATGTTGATATTAATTTAATAATGAGTTTAAAATGCATATAAACTAAATAATTTATGCCCAGATTATCCTTAATTCCATGGAGGTTGAGGGAGCACGTCCGTCGTCATTACATGTCTCATTTGTAGGAATTTGGGTTTTTTTGTCTTAAGGGATGCTTATAAGATCCAACAAAATATAACCGTCAACTCAGTCTCGTTAAGTTTACCAGAATGAATCTATTACATCTTTCTAAACATATGCGTGTAGTGATATTGCAAATTAGAATTTCAACCAAGGGTGAGCTATTAACATAAATATAAATTAGAAATACTATATTTCCTCGTCCAATGTTTTTGTCATAACATTGAAAAGTCCGGTTGAAAATGAAATACAAAGATATTGATTTAAAAGGTTTGGGTTACAAAAGCTGTGGTTCCGGTAGCTGAAGGTTCGATATTTCGATAATTGGATATTTTTAAGGTCAAAGTGTATTCTGTGATATACATCATGCCGTAACAGCTTAACAGCATTAGTTCATTTAGTATACATGTAAGGTAAATATGATTTGTTCTTATTGTCAGCACACAAATTCAAAATTGCATACATCTGTTGTCGTCTTTCTCTGATGATGTGACGTAATAGCTTCAAACCAGCGTCTAACAAAAGAAATCTGTGCGAGTTGTGTTTATCATAATGCATATAGGCTGCAAATTGAGGTAATTTAAAGTAATAATATCACATTTTTTTTAAATGCGCCCCCCAATTATCAAATTTGTGAGATTTATGCACAACTGTGTTGGCAATTAGTCCATAAGCTGCCATCATTGGATTTTCCGTTCGTTGCACCCAACTGGTGATTAATTTTCCCATATATCACCTTGAAGTGGATGTCCCCCTGACTAGGATGAGGTATGTTTCCGCTCAGAAAAGCTGCACGTTAGCGTGTTCTGCCCATTTCAAAATGGCCGCTTTTATTTTATGTATTAACCGCCATTATAATTTCATTACAGATAGAAATTATATCCACGAATACGCGATATCAAGTTTGTTACTTCCTAGAGGGGGCTCACACATCTAGGCGTCCAAGATGGCCGCCGCAAAGAGGCATATTTTGCTAAATGAACTTAAAATTGCAAATTGTTGAAATAAGAACCTGGGTGATATTTTGGGAGCTCCAAAAAGAATTTATGGCATTTATATTTTATGTACAGACTTGTTTTGAAAGATGGCGGTGTTTATATTCGCTCTAGAGTACGTAGATCAGGAAGAAAAGCAGCCCTAACCATCTTTTCGGTGTTATTAACAACACTTTTTAATAGAACCCCTAAATCATTTCCAAGATGTAAAAATATTAAAGTGGGGTATTGATATTGACAAGAGAGTGCTGTCACAATAGCTGGTTACTACTTGGGCTATATAACATAGTTTAAACTGACTCTATAATAGTTCATAGGAAGACAACAGCTCATATCAACCTAATACAATAAAACCATAATAAATGGGTGTGGACTGTATATAAGGACTACTCAGTGACGTCATAGGTGTTTTCCAGTAAAAATAAAACCTATGCTTATGTAGAAGGAAAATTTAAATATGGTGACCTAACTTTCTTTCGAGCACATCAAATGCTATCTTTGTTTCTGACTTGTACCACCAGCTCCTCTCTACTGCCGAGATCATATTCCTTCCAGCGTCATCTAGTGTTGAGTGGTCTGCAATTGTCCAGAAGTACGAGAGAAGATTGCGGAAAAATGTTAGCAATAGTTTTTCCTTATGGTTCTTATTATGTCGAAAAAGATGTGAAGGGGCGTTTTTCTTCTTGATTTATGTCCCCCGGAGCGGTATAACCGCCGCCATCATGAGTTAAGATCATGTCCGCGATATACAAATGTCATCAATTCTCTTTTTGGTGCTCTCAAAATATTACTCGCATTCTTACCCCATCAATTTGGCAATTTTAGTACATTTAACAAAACATGCCTCCTTCCGGTGGCCATATTGGACACTTAAATGTTTAAGCCCACTTTAGGAAGCTAAAACTTCATTTCGTTTAGTCCTAGACAAAGTTCTTATCTATAACGAAAATACAATAGCATAAAACAATGGTGGTCATTTTGAAATAGGCAGTACGCGTTATGTGCAACATTCGGGGCGGAAACAACCTAATCCTAGTCAGGGGGACACCCCCTTTAAGGTGATATATTGGAAAATTAATCACCAGGTGGGTGCAACAAACTCGAATTTTAAGGCCCGTACAGAAACTGGCTTATGGACTAAATTGTCTAGCAAACTATACCTGTGAACGGTACTGTTCGAAAGTGTGCATGCGTCATAAAAGAATGTATTTTAAAATTAGATTGGGGGATTTCCGATCCTGATTCAACGTCAGCGTTAGAAACGTAAAATTTCTGTCTGTCCATAATGAAATATAGCACAGTCTCATGAAAATGATCCTAACTTGACTTGCGTGGACCAACGGAACAGTTAAAACAGACAAACAAATTGTAAGAAAATATGACGTTCCACCGGTCCTTTGCATACTCACATTTAAACCTTGTATTTTTAACACACAAAATCGGGATCTGTTTGACCATTTTGAGATATGTGAATCTAGAGACGTTGCTTAAATTATTATCTTAGTCTGGTATTTACACAAAGAAATATAAAAATGTAAGTATGATCGATTCGTTTATATATTTTGAATTGTTTGTAAGCGTATAGCTAGCATTTTCAAAACACTGCTAGCGACTGACCGTAAATCGCTTTTTGCGGATGTTATACGTGATGAGAAATCAGTGAATCGCAATTTCGCCTGCTTAAACTTTGGTGCGCGCGTTGTTTTGCGCTGAAAAAAGTCAATTACTTATTATTAATATGTACTTAGATATCAGATTACTTCCGAACGTGTTAAACTTGTCAAAAAATTTACCTGAACTGTGTTATTGATTTTGTCACCGCTGGTATGAGAACATTCGTTTTATTTTGTGCATTCAAACGGGCAAAGCCCAATTCCAAGTGAGATCCACAAGTCGAAGTACTTATCTATACTGCACACAGGTAGTTTATACTTAATTTTACTGTAAGGGATATATTAATTTCGTATTTTGAGTATTTGTTGCAAGGCGCTTTGTTCTCTGTAGAGCGCCATATATATGCATTATTATTATTATTAAATAGTTTACAAGATATCGTGTAAACATGCTGGCACATTGTTATCCCACAGTTTTCTCTCGAATTATTTAGTGACGTACTCCGCCTCCTTAAAGCCGAACCGTTGTAGCGCCCACTATGAAACAAAGGTCCAGGCCTCACCGTTTCGTCGAAGTGTCATCTCCTGATTTTAATCCTGGCTGCACTGCAACGCCGATATAGCATCATAGTCACAACGAAGTTCTGTATAAGTTTTGCGAAGGCGCATGAGGCGTACAATAGAACTAAGCGATGGAACAAAAATCCCAGTAATGTGCGTAGGATGACTTTATTTAATGACATGTGGGCCCGATGAACTCTCCAATCAAATGACAAGTATTTACATACATCTACCTCTGTATAAAATAAATTAATATTCATTACGTGAAAGTTAAAGAATTATTTTTTTTATGAACAACACATAAACCACATGCTTATAAATTATTTCTGGCCTGGTCTACCGCCATCTCGACCACTATTAATGATAACTCAGCGTGTAAAATCAATATTGTATTATAGACTTACGCGGTTTAAGGATTGGACCGCTCGTCCTAAGCAGTAAAAAAATCACCAGTCGGTGAAATGGTACAGTCCACATATCAAGCAATAGATTTTATTATATTGACGTGTACACCTTCAGCTGCACCATTGTTCACAGTTTCTGTTTACTAAATTATACTCCATAAAGGCCAATAAAAAAAGTCATAATGAATACAGGAATAAAAACGTCCGATGTTATTGGAGAGAGTCATCTCATCAAAGAGTGTACATTTTTATTGTTAACACATGACATCTTGTGAAAATAGCCTCTGTTGAACTTTTTTATTCCTATAGTGCTAATACTTGGACCATGTAAATGTTTAAGGGCTAAATTAAACGCGTTAAACGCCAATTTTATGGTCCTGGCAAACCCTTCGAACGCTTTAGTGTTTGTTAAATAATTATTTACTCGTAACTGCGAATGCCCCATAATCTCGAATTTGCACGCGCAGTTAGGTAAACTGCATTCTAAAAATTACAATAGGTGTACCAAGAATTAATTTTGGTATGAATATTCCCGAGTTGTACAAGATTTAGGTATTTTATAAAAGGTCTGTAATTGAGTAATAAATACAGATGAACAATCTCATTTGGTAATGCTTCGATAACCACGTCAAGTTTTCTCCAAACAGTGCAACTAGTGTGGTTTGCATATCTTGTCCACATTGTCAAGGAAGTGTACTCACCCGTGTTCAAATCAAACGCCATATAAACAACCGTCACCCGAAGGTAATCCACACACATGGCTTCCGTGCAATTATATTGCATAGCCATACTTAATGTCGCGCACCTATCAGCCGCGTCTACCCTTTATGTCCCATGTGAATGTTACTGGCGACAGTTTGTTTCAATGTGTTAAGAATATACACCTGGCACAAAAAGTATCTCGGCATGTTTTTCGATCAGTATTGTGCCAAAGTCAGACCTTTTTAAAAGTTTTCGAAATATACATTTTGTTGCGTATGGCTTGTTCTTTCATTTAACACCTCGCTTGTAAAAAAGCGTGCAAAAATGGCTTAGATAGAGTACCCAAGACGCATACCCACAAACCAAAAGTTGCAATTTTTGGATTTTTCAATGGTCACTGTGTGGTTCAACGCAATAATACGTGTGTATTGATTTTACACAAAGAGGTTTTCCGACTGAATGAGCGAGAAAGCCTACTTGCAATATTGATTGTGGTCCGCGTGTTCGTGTCCCAGTACACTGCAATGTCCATTGAAAAATCCAAAAACTGCAACTTTTGGTTTTGGGGTTTGCGTCTTTCGGCCGTTCTATCTCAGCCATTTCAGCACGCTTTTTTACATGCCAGGTATTAAATGAAAGAGCAAGCCATAAGAAACAAAATGTGTATTTCGAAAACATTCAAAATGGTTGGACTTTGGCACAATACTGATCGAAAAACATGCCGGATACTTTTTTGTGCCAGGTTGTATTAGCCTGCCGTATGGATCGTGGAACCATTTCTATTCCTAAGCGAGTTAAGAACCATTTCTATTCCTAAGCGGGTTAAGAAACATTCCTTTGGTCGCAGTTACTTATTACTTTGAAGGTGTTATATACATCATTAATCATTTTAAGATAGTTGATTGGTTAAAAGTTTATCACGTGATTCAAATAGTTTCACTATTGACGAGAAAGTGAACCAGGTGATATTTACGTCCGTAATAGTACCTCCAAGCCGTAAATATTAGGGTATTATAATTCATTTATTATTTAGTGGATTCATGTACATTGATTGGTTAAAAGAGATTCACGTGATCAGAAATAATCCTACTATACAACCCCAAAAATAATATCCGGCTACCAAGCCGTAAATAGTAGACATGCGCGTAACCCACTGGCAAAATATACTGCACTTTGGGATTTGCTGTTGTCCAATAAGCGACCTTGATTGAGTCTTTTAAGCTTTGCGGACAGAAACTTGATATTACGAATTTCATCCAGAGCATATCGAATTTCCACATAAGATAAGGAACATTTACTCTATGCCCCTTTACCTAGTATCACTGATACAAATCAGAAAAAAATAATGAGGGAAAAAAAGTTTGTCTCGGAAGAAATGTGAAAAATGCAAATGCGAAATGCGCTGTTTTTTAGAAAAATATTAATGCGAAATGCGGGATTTCTAAATTGTTTATTATTGCATTTTTTACCCACTTTTTTCATTTTTTCGAATTTTAATATTTTTTTCTGAAAATTAAAAAAAATCAAATGCGCTAAGATACCAATTTAAAAAAAAAATGTGCGCGGTCTTCTTAGACAAATTTGTTTTTTTTTCTTGGCCAATATGAATTTTAGTAGCAGCGTAATTATTACAACTTTAGGATGCTTGACGTTTTATATTGAATTTTCACGGCGCACGTTTAAAAGTATATGCAAGTTCGTTAGTGTGTATGATATTCTTTCTCTTTATTTCTTCTAATATGTTGAATAAAATGTTATTCCACATAACTCACATAAGTTTAGAAGTATTTTTGAAAGACCCAATTGCATACAATCTCAGTGTGTGAGAATCGGCCTCCTTCCAAGGGAATCAGGCACACGACATTTACAATATCAAGGGAACGAACTTTCCATTTTCTCTTGGTATTTAATTGGTTGTTATGAAGTGCTTTCGTTACGTTGGGGAAAACACGCTCAGTTCCGCATAAGTAGTTATAAGTGAGCAAGTGGTATTTCGCTGCTGGGTTCCCAAAGTTGTAATTTAAATGAAATAATCTATCATTATCATTCGCATCCACATTAGACATAATGCATGAACATTCGTGAAAAAGGGGGCAATGACTCATGTTGTTGTTTTCTTCTGCTTAAGTACCTGAAATACAATTTACATTGTGCCTTATTATAAATGACAACTAGCAAAAAATCAAACTAGTGTTGAGGGGTGGTAGTGTAATCTTATTATGTACGGACCCGACAGAAAATAATCTTATCCTGCGTAAAAAATTATATAATTTTAATGTTTTGTAATTTCTTTCCGTTAACGGACAGAAACTACAGTACAGTAGTGTTTTTATTTCAAAGAATAAAAACGTTTTTACTTCTATAAATATAAATGGAGAGAGACACAAAGAAATGAAGAGAAGAGAGAAATCTAGATATATAAGAAAGTAGAATATTATAACAGCTTATACGTTAAATTAGGTGTTTAGAAGTGAACAGAAGTGTTTTTAGCTCTCTTACCATGTTTTTTTTGCACATACATTCGAATCTACCACAAACCCAAGTTCTATACAATGTTTAGTGTATAGAATACATACAACTGTTCGTGAAAAATGATTAAAATGCTAAGCAAATACAACGGTGTTTAGATAACCGTTTCCGAATTCGAAGTCAACGAGGGACAAGTTTTACCCTACCAGGAAATGTTTCTTGGCTCATTTCTTATTTAATTACGCCAGTATGCTCGGTGTTTTTGGCTTATTCTCATTTAAAAGGTAGCCGTGCCATGTCGATCGTTTAGTTTCTGTGCCGGACCCACGTAGCAACGGCCCTATAGTCAAGTAGTCATCGTTTCTGCTTGGTAGCAACGGGTTTGTGGCCTATCACAACCTTTTGTACAGCTTGGTTATTTGTCCAATGACAACGCTCCTTTTTTGTCGCTTTATATTTGGATTATCATTTCCGCTTCACATCACGGTCAGCCTTCGACCGAGAGGACAAAAATTTTCTTGTGCACAGCGGTAACTCCCGCTAAATTAAATCTCGGGGCTGGATTGCTTGTTTGTGTACTAATCAGATTCTCGCATCTCATCATCTCGGTCTTTGGAAATTATAACATGTCATGTCTTGGAATTAATGTGGACTTTGTATGTTCATTACCATACCCATATTTGTTATACGACATTGCTTTCCTCGCTTCGACATTAACCGATGCTGTAATTATGGGGAAGGCTCGAGGCACGAAACGGACTCAAAAACCGAATGCCAGACCCTGAGCAGTGCAGTCATCGAGTTGCAGATACTCATCGGCAAATGTCCGCGGGCGGCCCGCTTGGGGAGCATCCCTAGATTACAAGCCCATTGTTACAGCCTTGCATTAGTTTTTAGTTTTAGACGTACATGAACATTGGGGATATCGTCAAGAAAATAGCACAACAAAATCCAACAATACAAGGTGGAAGTAAGCATGAGTCATGCGATTAACTATCACTTTCAAGAGTGATCGGAATCAGGTTCAAGGGGACAACAACAGAGTGTATGAATCACTCGATATACTTGTACCGGTAGTACCGCAAATATAACAGATCAACACTACATGCACGAGCCATCCAGCCCTGTTCAGAGCCATTACAGGCCGAACAGTGCCGAATGTCCCCCCGATCAATTATTAACACAGGGTAATTTTGTGCGAAACATTGTCTAAAACAATCATCTTTTTCAACAATGATAAAATCTGTTGGGCCTCCTACTTGTAGTGTGAATATGGATTGCGCGGCATTATTTCTTAATTGGTAGTGTACCATTAAGTCGGCTTATGAGCATAACGATCCATGCAGTCCAATCATTTGGGAAGTTTACATAGTGGTCATCAGAGTGTGTAATTGCCATGCAATCCAAATTCAGCATCAATGCCCAACAGGTGTGTATCGTTCGGGTCTCGTGCTGTAATTCCATTGTCCCACCGTCATCTAAGTCTGTTGTAATCAAGACATTAATTTGTATTAAGATCACAATGATAGCGAGGTTAGGAATGTTAGTGTTGTTATGGAGACCACAGCGGTTGGTTTACGCCTTTCCCTTCATCAACCGTTACATCATCATGTGCCAATGTCCAGTTCAATTATTAATTATCAGTATTTTTTACGAAAAATGGTTTAATTTCCAATCGTGGTGCATACCAAGTTTCAGGCTGATCGGCCCTCCTTCTGGTAGTTTGATTAGGATTTTGTGTGGCACGAAAGTATTTCAAATTGGAGACCCGATTAGGGCTAATTAGCAGTATTTGGTTCCTGCATTCATCAGTTGGGTGTTTCAATTGTGTTTATTATTCTGTCCAATTTACCAAACAATCAATTGGGGGGTCTAGTTTTAGTAAAAGTTTGGGTCATAATAACTTCCCAACGTCCATCTAACACTGGTAATCCTTTGCACGATAATTACTCCAGTTTCATTGTTTAGCAATTTGTTGAAGTTTTTAATGTCCAAAACGATTGTTTAAGTCCCTTTGCCCTCTATTATGTTTGGTCCGTTTTTTTTCGTCACCAAAAATCGTTATTGGGGCCTAATTTATTTGCCTCCTTGCTTGTTTAAGGTGTTACAAATAGTTTTACATTCAGCTTTGGGTCATTCATTCTGAAAAATGCCAAGCCAAAGAGGTACTACTCCGTCAATTCATAAGTGGGCAAATGTCTTTTTGATTTTTTGTGCTTTTACTTAGAGGCACATCCTTTTTGAAGCAGTTTTTAGTTGCTCAAAACTACTCAAAGTTTCAAATTGATTTGCCAATGTAAATCTTTTTTTTTTTTTTTGCTTGATTGGGTCTATGCTTCTGATTTTTTTAATGATGGTTTTTAATTTTCGATTTAAGTTTAATTTAGTTGATTTAAGTTTCAGTTTAATTTTGCGTCATACAAACTGAGAGGTTTCATGGGGACACAAATCTGCCTTCAGTGCGTTCTAAAAAAAATGGCATTTGAAATTTAAGGTTTTTGTCATTTCATGCGTATTTTGGTGCCCATACAATTAGTCCTTTTCACAATGCTTATTTTTTATAGTTCCTCCTTTTGGCTCTGTACCAAAATGCGTACCGGAGTAGTTAAGGTTCATTCAACATCTTCCTTTTTGGCAAGTGATTCATAAATGTTTGGAGTGTTTTTTAAAAAGTTGCGCATTCAACGCACTTTTTGTTTCGGCAAATCAATTAGTTTGTTGGGGCAAGTATGGGTGTCTTTATAGCGAGGGCGATAAAATCGAATCAGCATTTCCCGCCCTTTCCCGAGATATCCCGTTGTTTTCCATTTATTTATTATTAGCGTTTTTAACCATAGGCTTCATGCTCGTCATCATACTGTGGTAAATTTCCAATATTTTGTTGGGTAGTCCAAAAGTGCCGCAATCACTGATAGTTTTTCTCATTTTAATCCCTATTAACGTACTTGAGTTAAAGGTTCTGGCCCTATCGCTGATAGCTCGTCCGCCAGAAGCCCCAGATTTACTACCGGAAGTGGTCGACATTTTAGTATCAAAAGATGCTTCTATTTTTTCCTCATTTACCCTGGAAATCTTAGAGCCAAAAACTGTTTGGTCGAAGTTTGGGCGAAATGGGCCCCATTTAGGTCGTCCAATTTTAATTTTCACAGTATCTTTCTTCAGTTCTTGTTAACTTCCTTTGAATTTACAAATTCAAGTTTTTAGCTCTCACTCAATAACGGGTTCCATTCGCGAAACTTAACAGTTGAAGTTTTGGAGTGTAGTCCATTTTCAAGATGAGAAAATTCCATATCCTTAAATCGGCGCCCACCCCCTTGGGTGTTCCGCCATCGATTATTGCCGCAAATAAGAGGGTTGCGGTAAAATCCGTGTTTCATCTAATAGGTAACTTTCCCGTATGCCTTGGGGCAGGTACCAGTGAGTTATTGGTGTGGCAAATAGGAAAGGGCATTTAGGTATGTTAGGATAGGTTTGATTTTTTCCTAGTCGGTTGGCAATTGTATAATTGGGTCTTGTATTTTTTGCGATTATAATTTGCCTTTTCCTGGAATCCGTGATTCAGAGGGCTCTACACTTCATATGTCATCTTAGGTCCCCTTTTGTTTCAGTTATGCAATATTTTGCAATTCCACATGAAAAAAAACGTTTATGATTGAAAATTTAAAGTGCAAATTACTTTAAAGTCGGGTTCGGTTTTTCTTGTGTGGATTGGTGTCAGTTTTCGGTTTACTCTCTTTTGCTTGTTAAGCCATTTCACCACGAATGGCCCCTGTCGTGATTGATAGACCCGACTTTTAATCATAGGGCCAACGTGCTTGAAATGTGGTGTTTTTCTGAAAAAGTAATGGAACCACTTTGTTTCCCGCTCAATGGAGGTTAGGCCAGAGATTTGGATCCTTTTACAGGTGCTAGTGATGAAGTCGGTTGTTCATTTTTTCCGTGAAAACACATTTAGGGAAATGGAGGGGCCCATCGCCATTTACCTGCATAGTGCTTTTTGTTTTACAAAATCATGGGTGCACAGATCACACATTTCCTTTATTACATCAATTAAAGATGGTTGCATGTTGGCCCTTTTGTCCAATCATTTTCTGGACCGTACCATCACTCTCTAGTTGTGATATATCGTAACCCAGATTTGTGGCGCATAATTTTTCATGGAAGGGTTAAAATATCATACTGCATGATCAAAGAGGTTTTCCATCCTATATAGGTCCTAACTCTGTACTGCGAGTTCCATTTTTTTCGTCCACACATTGCCTATAAGCTGGCCTGCGCATTAAAGCCTTTTTTATTTTTTTTCAGGTTTTGCCATGACTAATTTTCCCCATTTGTGGGTGCATGTGATTAAAAAGTTTCTCACTTGTGGGGGTTGTCAGTCTATCAATTTGTAGCATAGCTTTAGATATAGAGCAACCACTTCAGCGGACTTTTGGGGCGTGTTCGTCTAAAGGTGAAATTAAACAATTGTGCCGACTCGTCAATCGTCCCAGCTTTCATTCATATATTAGGCTCCGTCCTTTATTAGATCCAGTAAAGCAGAGGTGCAAAGTCGGGTGCATCTTAAATTGTGGTTCTTCGACCTTGGTTCTTCTATTGTTACGGTCACCTTGACAGCCAAAACCACCTCAAAACTCGGATTTCAAACTCCTGAATAACAGACAATACACTGTAACTTGATTACAAATTAAAACAAAGATTATTTTAATTGGGTGTTTAAATCAATCTCATTGAAACATCGCTTAGGTATATACTCAAAGATTATCTCATACTAAAGTTGTTAATATATGAAATACTAAACTTACTACCTGTGTGTGCCGCGACGCGCTGTCAGCGTAGATTACATTAAGATCGAACTTGCAAAGAGTCCTGGCGAATATTCCAGCGCATAACTTCCAATGTCCAATAGTGGGACGTTTCCACGGACGACTTGTCCTACTGAAGAAAACCCAGCTCCTATTGACTCCCGAAGCGCGGAGTCGACTAATATAAAGTCCAAAAGTGCTGTAGCTTTTTTATTCTTGGATAACGTCGAGGCCACGGAAACAAAACCGACCCGCTACACATATCGGACGAAACTGCTGGAGCTGCGACTACTATGAACAATTTCCACTATAGGGGAGATTAGTACTAGACTGTGATTAATGTCACTGTCAACTTGGAATAACTTATAGCAAGATGTTAAGAAACTTCTTGCTAATAACGTAATTGGAGTAAGATGTTATGATAGTCTGACTCATCTTCTCTCTCACAGGGCTTTCTATATCCTCTCAATACAAAAGGATCTGGTCCTCTCTAGATGAGTCATGTACTACATATATTCGCATTACATCATAATTCTGAATTCAGCTCCAATGGTCCCATATTAGAATGTTTCATAGGCCTCACCCACAACACAACGCACTGTGCCTGTAATACAGTCGTGCGCCATCTATGTCCTCCAGAATTTCCTTGCTTTTAATGAAATCACTAGGTCCCAGGTACATTCCAGAAATTTCCCCGCTTTTCTGAGCTCTTCTGAGATCTTTCTGGGTCATTCTATTTGCCTTTAACCAACACCATTTCTCACACAAAAACCAGGTATAGTTTGTATTGCATTATTTAGAGACAATTTATAATATTTTTTTGTCGAATTTATGACTCAAGTGAAATAATCCTTGCTAAATTCCTTGGGCTGTACACCCTCCCCTTAAAGAAAGAAATTTGATTGAAATCAAACTTTCGTAACCTATTTAAGGCTCTCATATTTTTTTACACGTCCTATACATACCTTCTTCACAATGTTAAACTTTCCTTTTTAAAGGCTTTGCTGGGGTTTCTCTATACATAATTTCTGGATAGGCATCAGCAATCACATTATCTTTGCCTTTTGATGTGTTTTGAATGTCTAGGTTTTACTCTTGCAAGGTCAACTCCACCTCACCACCTATGATTCTTGTTTTCATCCTGTGGAGTGAAGGTGAGGGGATTGTGATCTGTGAAACAAGCACTGGGTGCACGGTGGTTGCCCAAATATACATCAAAATGCCCTAAGGAAAATCAAGCAAGACACTCCTCCTTTCTCAATAATGGAGTAATTTCTTTCTCTTTCTTTGGTGCTTGTTCAACTTCCTTGGAAGAAATACGAATAGGGTTTGGTCTATTATTCCGTCTTCGCCTTCTTGCATAAAGAACTCCACCACACAACCAGCCCTATGTCACGGGCATCTATGGCCAACTTGAATGGGTTCTGAAAGTCTGGTGTAATCAACTGGTTCACTAATCAGTATGGCTGTGATTTTCTGGAAAATAATTTCACATTCCTGCGACAAACAAATTTGACATTTTGGCTTAGCAAATTTGTCAAAGGACTGGCAATATCTGAAAAGTTTTAGACAAAACTTCCTGTAATATCCCGCCATACCTAAGAATCTCTGAAGTTCTTCCCTGGAACTAGGTGTGGGGAACTTCTCAATTGCTTCAACTTTAACCGTGACAGGCTTACCTTGCCTGACTAATACATGCCTAAATAAGTGACATTTGGCATGGCAAAACGACTCTTGACCACATTGAACGGTCAATTTGATTTCAAATTTCTTAAACAAGCGATGGAGCTGCCAATGTGCTGTTCCCAAGACTGACTGTATTACAATAAATATCAACATAGGCTTCACATCCTCTATTCCGCAACTATATGATTTACCATTCTTAGGAAGGTTGCCGGTGCGTTTTTTCATCCGAAAGCATAACCCATACTGAAAAGCCCATCCGGCGTGCACAAAATGCGACATTCTTTGCACGATCAGTAAGGGGAACCTGCCAATACCCCTTCAAAAGGCAAACTTGCTGACATATTGAAATTGCCATTTTGGTCAATCAATCATCAATAACGGTATTGGACATGAGTCAGTCTTTGGACATTGATTTACCCTTCTGAGATCGTCACAAACCTAAGGAACCATCCAGGTTTTTGGAACCAAATTACATGGGGAACTCAGTCACTTTTGCTTGCTTCATTATTTGATTTTCCAACTTTGAATCTATCTCTTTTTGTTTGAGATGTTTTCCTTTCTTCAGAGGATTTACTCTGTAAGGGTGCTGTTTATTGGTGACAATCACCCACATCAACAGCTGATAAGCAGCTGTGGTTCTACTAGGGACATCAGGATAAATATCCGCAAACTTCTGACTCACTGCTTGATTTCACACTGTTGATTTTCTGAAGGATGGCCTAGTTTTTTGAATCCAAATCATTGAGCACATCTGAAGTTTGCAAGTTTGATTGGATCGTCATGCTGCTTGTCATCACTGTTTGCATTATTTACAACTTCAGATTCATGACTTTTCAGCAGTCACTTGAAATCAGCAAAGACTTACGAGCACACTGGTTTTGCACTGCCATCATCATTTATACCCTACATACTCTTTCAACATATTTACAACATGGCATAATTGCCTACTCTTCGCCTATCTGGCGTTTTTTGACTAAGTAGTCCATTCATTTACCTTTGTGACTCTTACGTAATAGGACCATGTTATCTGGCCTGCAGTGGATGTCCATGGATTGGAAACAAGACTATAACACTTGGTCCTCCTGGCCTAAGAACCCTACTCTTGGCTCTTGGTCAGACCACTTCTCATTTTGGTCTGGGCTTACTTCAAATTCTCCCGGCAATTTCATTGGTCCTATTGAGCCTATACTTAAATTTGGAAACATAGTCCAAAAGTTGGTGTCAGTTTCATCAATTCAGCCACTTCTCCTTTAGAGTTTCAAGGGACCCGAACTGTATACCCCAAAACTAACTAAAGGGACTGAAAACCTAGGGTTTTCCTGAACTGCTTCCCCTTCAGCAAAACAAACAATAACAAGTGAACTCCTCATGCCAGTCCTTCTCAAATTCTAAGCAGTAAGTCCGCATCATATTCTTAGAGTTTGATGGAAGTCTCTCTAAAGCTCCTTTGGACTCTGCATGGTAGGCCCTGGACAAATACTGTTCTATCCCCAAGTCATACATCACTTGTTGAAATAGGCCAGTTGTAAAATTTGACCCCGATCTGACTGAGAATTAGGAGGCCTACAAGAGTGAAAAACTTGTCAAAGCCTTCACTCACGGTTTTTTAGCCTTAATATTCCTTAAGGGTAGGCGTCAGGAAACTGGTAGAGGCACACATGATAGTCAATAGGTACTGATTACCCGACTAAGTCCTAGGGAGAGGTCCTACACTGTCAACTATGATCCTACTAAATGCTCTCCGAATGCCGGTATGGGTTTCAGAGGAGCGGGCCGGGATTTTCTGGTTAGGCATGCCCACAACTTACAAGTATGACTGGAGACAAGATCACCGTATTCAGCAACATCCGTACGAGTTTAGGCACCAAAGTGGGTCAAAATCCTATCATGTGTCTTCTTGACTCTTGTCCTTCATGGTGACATCATGGGCAATGCTGATGATCTCCCTGTGGATACACCTTTGGAACAACTACCTGATGAATAACTTTCCACTTATCATTTGCAGGAGCATCATGGGGCCTCCATTTCCTCATCAGACACCATTGTGTTTGTAAAAACACACAGGACGTCCTCAGACTCCTGCAGGGTTCTCCCGTGACTACAATTCTTGAGTGCAGGATCATACTCCTTTCAAGAACGCACTTGTTATGACTCAAGGGATCCTCATCATTATCCCCACTATGCACGTGCTCAGGGCCTTACTCTTGTTTTGGAGAACCTATCCCCCCATGAAGAGGGAAGTTGACCTATTCATTAAATTTTATGTCCTGAACGTGTCCTCTAAATCTAAATTGGGACAAGGTCTTCCTCCTTCCTATATCACTATTTGCTTCAGGCATGGCTTTCCGACATACTCCTAGTAAATGCAGCAGCTGGATCAACTGCACTATTCCTATCATCACTATCTATTTCTGTGCAGGGATTGTGGGTACAATTGGTGTTCGGGATGTACTTCCCGCCTGCCAAATCAGTCCCTAATAACATTGAAACCCTTTGACTGGAAGTTCAGGCCTTACTCAACTATGACTGTACCTGAGAACAAATTGACTTCAATTACCTTGTGAAGAGGACACTAATATATCCTACCTATACCTTGGATCAAAGCATTCTCACCTGTTGCACTAACTTCAATAAAGGCAATGACCCCTCCACAATTACTGACTGGGCACAACCTATTTCACGCATGACTTTATAGGCTTGGAACAACTTTGTCACCATCAAGCGACACTGAACCCTCCAAAACAAATGGTTCAAATTCTTCTCTAACTCTCAGTCTCAACATCTTTCTGTTTAATAGCCTGGAACTAACTTGTGGTCTCAGGACACCGCACACCTGTGGGGGCAGACTTCTGCCTTCATGGCCATCTTCTTCCATCACACTTCCAACAGCTTGTCCAAAATGACCTGAATCCTTGCAATATGTGCCAGTTACATCTGACTTAAAACCATTCCCTGACCTTTGGTATGGCACTAGAAGGACCCTTATTCCCTGACTGGAGGCACTTGACTGACTGTTCCCTTCTTTAGAAGTACCATGACTTTGGAATGACTTTGGTAAGGCCTATATGAATTAAAACTCTTGTAATTCGGACTTGACTTATTAGGCCACCATACTATTGCTGGAACTCAACTTAAAGTGTGAGGGCATAATCATCGCTATTGTTGCTGCTTTTCAAATCTTGATACCGTTCAGCCAAATGAGTTTTAATGTAGGCATGAATGCACTGGTTTGAATTGCTCAATTAAATTCAACTGCCTAAGTTGATTGAAGTCTTGTGTTTCACTTTCCATTGGGAAGTGTCGCCCCTATCCAACATTTGTTCTGAACTCTAGCAAACTCAACATAAGTTTGATCGGCAAGTTTTTCCGCACTCCGAAATTTTTGCTTATACGCCTCGGGCACTAATTCATAGGCCCTAAGAATAGACTGCTTTACTACTTCAAGTCACTGCAACTGCAATTGATGTGATGTAGATCTCTCTAGCTTTCCCAATAAACACATTCTGAAGCATGTTGTCCCTTGCTCTTTAGGCCACTTCCTACTTCCGCAATCTTCTCGAAGTGCACAAAATACTTGTCAACTCTGTCTCCCTAAATGTCGTTAACCATTTGATGTTTCTGGTGGCATCAAACCCTGAGTGTGAGGAGGAGCTGAGTGCCTTTTTCTAACTTTCTTGTTCTAATTTTGTCTTGGCTTTAATTTCTGCCACAACTTCAGCTTTCCCTCCATTTGTTAACCTATCTTCTTTTTCCTTGTTCCCATTTTTAATCTGTCATCTTTTCTTTTTGTTCCATTTTAATTTGGCATCTATTTCTTGTTTTTTTATGGCTTTTTTAATTCAGTTTTTTCATTCTCTAAATTGTAATTTTGTCTTGCCTTCTTTCTCTTCCATTGCTAACTTTTGCTGTTTTAAGGCCAATTTGTCCTTTTCTCTTTGTCATTTGCATTTCCACTGTTTCATTTTCAATCCCCCCCCCCCCCGCACTATCTGACACATCCTGAATTTCCACTACGTGTTCAAAACATCCCTCTTTCTAGCAATCTTCTTCCACAAGATGGGTTTTCAACGATTTTTAATTAACTGTTTCCTCAGGGAATGCCTAACTTCCATTCCCATAATTCTTGGCCAAATCCATTAAGTCGGCTTTTTTGATCACATCAAACTTCTCCCACGTAAAATCTTATAATAAACTCCTCTTGCGTTCAAGCCCTCCTGTAGGAACACTTCTTCACAAATAACAATCTATAGCACCGATATCAAGGAGTTAACACACAATCAAAATTTTCTCAAAATTGTCACTGTAATTTTTTTTTTTTTTTGTTTGTAACAGTGTATTTCCCCGACACGAGCACCCAATTTTGTTCCGGTCACCTTGACCAAGGCCAAAACCACCTCAAAACTACGGATTCAAACTCTTGAATAACTTGACAATACACTGTGAACTGAAATTACAAATTTTTTAAAACACAGTATTTATTTTAATTGTGTGTGTAAATCAATCTCT
Organism: Ophioderma brevispina; assembly: GCA_023653785.1. Taxonomy (NCBI): domain Eukaryota; kingdom Metazoa; phylum Echinodermata; class Ophiuroidea; order Amphilepidida; family Ophiodermatidae; genus Ophioderma; species Ophioderma brevispina. The sequence goes on from JAMKCH010084851.1 coordinate 21,364, forward strand.
TCAAACATCGTATTGGTATCAATCATCAAAGATTTAATCTATAATAAGGTTGTTAATTAATGAAACCATTAAACTTACTACCTGGTGTGTGGCCGCGATGGGCGCGGGCTGCAGCGAGATTACATTACGATGCCGAACTGCAAAGAGTCCTGGCAATCTTCCAGCGCCACAACTCCAAATTTCCATAGTGGGACTGGCCACGGACAACTTGTCTTACTGAAAGAAACACCCTATGACTCCCAAGCTCGTAGGTCGCCTAAATATACAGTCCCAAAAGTGGCTGTACTTGTTTATCCTTGGATACTTCAGAGGCCACTGAATACAAAACCGAACCCGTCTACACAATCAGACGAAACTGCCTGGAGCTGAGACTACTACTACATTTCCCTCTATGGGAGATTAGTATAGACGGATTACTGTCACTGTCAACTTGGAAACTCGCTACTAACTTGGAGCACGTGTAATAAACTCTCTTAATACCTTGGAGTAATGTTGTAATACTCTGACCCATCTTCTCTCACCAGGGCTTTATATATCCCTCAAACAATACTAGAAGGATCTGGTCCTCTCTATCTGAGTCCATGTACTAAATATAGTCCATTACATCATAATTCTGGATTAAGCTCCAATGTTCCCTCTTGAAGTTATAGCCATCACCACACACCGCCTGTGCCTTTTAGATACAGTCGGGCGCCATCTTGGTCATCCAGAATTTTCCCTTGCCTTCTAATGAAATCACTAAGGTCCCAGGTACATTCCAGAATTTTCCCCGCTTTGTTTTCTGACTCTTTCTGAGCTTCTGGTATTCTATTTTGCTTTACACAACACCATTTATGCACACAAACCAGGTATATTTTGTATTACATTAATTTTGAAGGCCTAATTTAGAATATTTCTTATTTGCTAATTTATTACTCAAAGTGAAATAATATCATTGCTCATATCCTTGGGGGCTGAACATAATATCCATGACCAGGGGAGGGGGGGGGGGGTAGTTTGGTTCCAATTGGAACTACTTTTCAATTCAGGTCAATTTGTAACATTTTCAACTGAACCTCACTGACCCTTTGACCATGGTATTGATATTTGGACCATTGGTATGTCCTTTGACCTCATCAACAAATGAGGAATACCCACTTGCACCTTTTAACTCATGCTTGGTTTAAAGTCCTTGAAGTGTGCATATATTACATGCAAATGTTAACCCTTTTTTTCACAAAAACTCATCAACAATACATCAACAGACTAAACAACAGTGGACAAGTGGTCCCTTATGTGTCTTCCGGCCTTAAAGTGTTTCGTGATTCCAGCACCTTCTGTTTTCTTCATAGTTTCACTAAATATCCTTGGAAAAGCTTATTTACACCAAATTTGAGTTGATCCCGATTTCTGCGGTTTTATGTTATGAGCATTGCTTGTTTCCCACCCGTCTCCCATAGACCACTGTTCTGTAATTTCTGTCCTTTACAGACAAAAATACAAAATTGCGAATTTCTTACAGATTGGACCGAATTTGCACTCCTAGGTAGCCATGGATTACTAAGGCTAACGGTTCAGATGATGAAATGCCCCTTTAAGGCAGGCAACACCAAAAGTGTGGAAGTCCCCTTCTTCAAAGGTCCATGTATATTTCATCATTTGTTACATTTTCAGTCCTCAACATTATGCCGATATCTTAACACCGGCGTTTGTAAAGTTTACATCACAAAAGTGGTAATTTCAAGATAATACCCCAAACATACCAGAGCGAAATGGCCTTCTCTCATTTTTTGCGAACAAGCGTTGCAAGATGCTGTAGTTTGGCTTTGACCCGGAAGTGACATTTGCTCCATTACAGTACTGGATGGAAGTAACACCTGGCATGCCCACACACCGCATGTGTGTGACAAGATTTCAAAACTCCGAAAGCCTCATCAGCTACCACCAATATGATATTTTCAAGAATTTCCCGCTTCTGAGTATTCTGCTGTTTCTAGAAAGTAGACACAGGTCTTAATCTTGCCTTTAATTTCTCTCAAATGTAAGCTCAGCTCCAGTAAGCTCCCGTTATAAAGAAACCAATTGATCAAAGTAGGCCTATCCCACACACCCTTCTTGGTCCATAATTTGCTGTGTGAGGCATCTGAGCGATGAGGCCCTTGGGTTTTGTTAAATGGATGAGGAAAAATCAGTTTGTGTGCTCTCTCTCTCTCTCTCTAGAAAGACTGAACAAAGTAAGCTTGAATTACAATTACATGCAAGTCCACCAAGAAAGGCCCTGATAAACCCTTGTCCAAGCATACAGGGCAAAGCAGACTACTACTCCCACCTGCGCCACTCTTAGACCCTGGAGTGTTTATGCTGTTACACAAGGACTTCCATCCATAAAGCTTGAAAACAAATTGAAACTGTACAATGGTATTTATTTCCTGACAGGTGTAACCACCAATGGTTAATGTCGAGGCTTTGTATACAGACTGTACAATTTCCACCTACGGCTATTTCTTGTGGTTGGGATGGATGGATACAGACAAGGCTCGTATTGGAGTGGTAACGAGAAACTTTGGACTTCACTTCGGAAGATGAATCTATCTGAAACTAAAAGTTAAGGTTCACTTAAGTGTCTGAGAAAATTGCTGCAGTTTACATTTGCAAGATCCCCTGCACAGGGACTCTAGTTGATGCCAGATTTAATTTAGTGAACTGATTTACCCTAACCCGGACCGGGTCATTGCCGGCCGACGGCCAAATGCAACGAGGTGCAATCTATGTTTTATTTTTTACGGCCCAGATGCAATGAAAACAAATTGTGCATTTCAAGCATCTCGGACGTTTTCCCCGGTACAAGAATAAGTAGCCATACAGCTCGTTCAACGGCCAGATGCACCGAGGAACATCGCGTAATTTTTGCGGAAGACGTCCCAGATGCAACGGGAACCTCGCGTAATTTTCGCGGGAAGGAAGCGTCCCAAAGCAAGGAGGAACATCCGTCATTTCGCGGGAAGACATCCAGATGCAACGGGAAGCATCGCGTCAGTTTCGCGGAAGACGTCCCAGATGCAACAAGGAAATTCGCATTATTTTGCTGAAAGCGTCCCGATGCAATGAGACGCATTGCGCCAAAGTTCGACTTCTGCCGGGAAAACCGGCGATATGCAATGAGACGCGATTAATAACATGCGTCATAGCGCGATCCAATCCAATGGTATTATCCCTAAAATACGCGCGCGAAGTCGGGGTCAGTGTGAGAGCACAATGACTTCTCATAATGACTCCTGCGTGTGACGTAGCCGCCGGTGGTAAATTAAATTTAGTGGGGCCCTGAAGATGAAAGATGGATACACATTGGTGAAAACATTGCAGATTGATTACAAAATCAAAAACAAAATAACAGTGACTTGATCAGCCAACAAAAAACACTAAATGAAAAGAAATGCGACACTTTTCAGTTCACCTCCGTATATCAAACAACCTGAATATAAGTTAATATGCAAGTTCAAAAAAGATTTTTTTACATGCGCAATCATTCCCACAGTTAAAGCTAGCTTGCCTACCTGATGAGAATGTGAGCTGAACTCCACTGTACGCGGCCGCGTTGAACAAATACTAGTACAACAGTTAGATTAATAAAAGGGATGAAGACGACAACACTTAACATATCAGGCATGTCATGTCATTTTTAGCGGCGAAGAAGTAATCAAAGAGCTCCGGATCAAAACGACTGCAACAACAAAAAAGCCATGCATGCCACGATTGATACCGAATCATGGTACCAGACTACCATACCAGTCTGACATCTGCACTGGGTAATGATCAGCTACGATCCCGGTCGCGATCATGATGTGATGATGGGCAGGACTGGAGGCAGTAGATCTTTTCAAGTGTAAACAAGACGAAAGGGTGACTTTTCACCAAAAAAAGACATTACAAAATGTCAAATAAGCGGCTTGAAAAATGAAACGCTGAGTTTAAAACGATTGTTGTGTTTTTGCGAATCGAGTCGGGGAATCGAGAATTGTACATGCACTGCAAGAGATCCGAAAGAAATGCAAATCAGGTAACGTACGTGCATGTTTGGGGACTCCCCATATTTCCCGGGATTGCGGGGGGGGGGGGGGGGGGGGGGGGTGGAGGTGGTAGAAAATAAAAGAGTAAATAATGATGACCAATAAAAACAAATCAAATACAATAAAACAATAATCACACCAAACAAAGAAAGAAACAACCAAATAACAAAAAAAAAATAATGAATATAAATTCAACAGAAAATACTCCAAACAAAGAAATAAATTAAAAAAGTCAATCAACAAATAAACAAAATACACAAATAAACAATATGAATGTACAAATATTTAAAAACATTAATACAAATAAACAAATTGCAAATTCACAAAACACAATACACATACACAAATGGAAAAATGAATAAATAAAAATAGGCTATATAAAAGTGTAAATGCAACCAAGCAGCCAAGTGGATAAATAATGAGCAAAAAATATAAAAGATGATTGAAAAAATGGATATAATTTGAACGAATAAACACAAATTAAATAATAAAACGACACAAAAAAAAAATAAATAGCAAAAGATGGACAAATGAACAAACAAATAATAAAAAAAATCAATTAAAAATGGGTAAATTTAAATAAATGTATCACAAATATTGTTAAAAGAAAACGTGGGCTAAATAGGTAGAGGCCTAAACATGTACGGGACAATTTTCATTCGATCATTTGCCACAAAAACAGAGGGACATAACATGCCATAGGATATGACTGAATTGAAAGTGAAAATCTCAAAACCCTGACAGGGATCTTCATAAACCATGTAATTGTAAAACATGTGCCAATATAGACATTTGTTTGGGCTTGCTTCTACCAAATCTGCGTTAGATTAATACAGCAATGGACTTCTTGGTTGGTTGTGTTTTGGTAAATAGGGCCCCCGGAGGAAACTTGGAAATACACTACAGATGACTGGGAAGACGGTTTATTCACGGGACTGGTGCCCGATGGGACAGGGTCATATCATGTCATGTCGACCATATCCATCCATTATGACTGAGTGCGTAGACTTCGTGCCGGTACAGAGAAAATTAGTTGAGGTGAAACACTGAAAAAAGCTTACCGTACAATTCAATCCCCAACAAGCTAGGTACGTACTTTGTTACCAGTTCGAAAAACAAAGAATTCACCCGCGAATAAAGAAAAACTCAAAGGAATCCTGGTTAGCTGCAATGTCGTTGTCAGAGAAGGGCCCAGCGAAGCCACGCGGGTGAATTGTGATGAGTGATGACGGCGGAGTGATGGTCATAACTTCATACTGAGCAAAAAAATTGCATCTTCTTTCAGGCAATTAAGATCCGTAAGATTCCCCAGGGTGTTAAAATATCGCCAAATGTATTTCAAATATCAAACGACAGCCAGAAAGTGTATGAATTCAAGTTGGGAAAACAGCGACATGGACGAAACACATTCAACTCTCTAAATTTCAGTTTGGACCCTCTAAGTGCCCTGAAACATGGATATACGAATAAGTTTCAAATTGCACTTTCTGATGGTCAAACTTGTTGTTACTTGGGATTTCCTGGGGGCTCTCCAAAGACTTAACTATTATTTTTGAGGGGAGACTGCTTTCCAAATAAAAACTGATTTGGAGTTTGGAGATTTTATTAGGTAAGATATGAAACTATATTCGGTTATTAATGACAATTAATAACTTGCACATCTTTTTTTCGGTCATGTGTGAAATCTTTGGTTGGTTTTGGGCTCGGTATTTGTCCTCGGGAAAGCTGACGCTTCCCTCGGACAGAAAAATACCTCGGCGCCAAAACCAAAACCCCAAAAAGGGTTCACACAAATGACCTCAAAAAACAGCATATAGTGCGCAGTTATTAGGTGTAATCGCGTTCATTTATCCGGAAGAGTCCGAATGAAATGAGAAACATGGCACTTCTGCCGGGAACAAAACTGGCCTAGATGCAATGAGATGCAGCGTCCCCCCCCCCAGAGAGGAAAACGTCCCAAAAATTCAATTAGAAGCAATTTAATAGTAACTAGAGCTAATCGAATTCTAAACAAAATTCTTTTGGTAAACAGCGAAATATGAAGATTTACAAGGACTATATCGGTAAAAAAAAAAATTGTTAAGCGAAGCAGTTTAAAAGCTTCCCCGCCAATTTCGCGGTGGTTCACGATCAAGGCCTAGGCCTATATGGTAAAAACGTGAGGAAACTTGCGTAAGGAAGAACGCAAAAGCCCTATAGCAGGTATTAAATTGGGCACGATTTGGTGTATTTCCACAATGTGGAAATTACACAAATACCTCTTGAATATCCAAACATTGAAAATACAACCTGTCCGCTTTAGTTCAACTGTGGATATTCCACCGAAAAATGTGATCCCGAATGTTGGTAAATTCACCGGTCCGCTTGTATTTCCACATGTGGATATTCACCGAAAAATGTGTATTTCCAACTGTGGTATTCACGAAAAGTGTATTCCGCTCCTTGGTATAGTCACAGATCTAAGTGAAATTTCCACATGTGGATATTCACCTTAAAAACGTGTATCTCCGCCACTTTGGTACATTCACAGATCTCGTGAATTTCCACAAGTGGAAAGTCACGAAAAAATGTGATATTTCCAGCACTTTGGTATATTCACAGATCTCCGCGAAATTCCACATGTGGAGATTCACCGAAAAATGTGTATTTCGCACGTGGTATATTCACCGATCCCCGTTTTTCCACATGTGGATATTCACCGAAAAAATGGTATCTCCGCATATTGGATTGTTTTTGAAAAAGTAGTCATTTGGCCATCAAGCACTTTTAAAATTATCGTAATGGAAAATTAGTGGATTAAACAGCCCAATAAATTCGAAATTCATGTGAGTAAACGCAATTAAATGACAGGGTCATATAGACAAATTCGACCAGCCAAATGATGGCAGAATTGATCCGCCATTACTGGGGGGCATCCAACCCAAAAACCTACCCAAATTTTGTACGTCTGTTTACCACGCCTGATTAAGTATAATTCAAAAGCAACACTTAATCTGCACATTGGGTGAATTCAAGCAGGATGCACCCAAGCTATGGCTGCCAGTGAGGTGTTGGAATGTGTCAAACCGGGTTCGTGTATAGGTCTTATTTAAAACCAAACACTAGCATCTCTCCTTAATTTGACATGATTATCCACAAGAAACCCAATAATTCCCTAACACAAAGATTACGGACTCGTCATGCCAGACCAACAGATTTCGCGATTCTTTACACAAGGGCGACCCATGACAATGTCAATCAAACTCGTCGTGCTCACGTTTCACGATTTACAGTCTTCTAATATTTTTCCAACTATCTATTAGGTACTATTGGCTCTTTCAGATAAGCAATGGTGTGGAAAAAATAGAAAGTTGAAAAATAACAATAGTTGTGATTCTAATATTATCATATTCTCTACTTAAAGCCATTATCAGCGATTTTTTCCAAATTAAAACAATCGCGCCTATTTTCGTTCCTAGTGCATTTTTACACTGGTTTGTAGTGGAAATTGTACGAAAGAACCTGTTAAGTGGCTAAATAAGCGTAACAACCGTAGTCAATTAATTATGATTTTTATGCTTTGTTTACTACTTTAAAAGTCGGATTCCGACTTGTCCTATGGACTGAAACAGCCGTAAAATGACATCTTTCAGACTGCTTTAAAATCCTTAAGTGGCTCTGTTTTTCACAGAACGGTAATGTAAAAATGTGATGTAAACCTAACACTAGCTAGTTAGATACAAATGGCAGTTTGAATTTAAGGGAAAACAAATTACTGATTATGGCTTTTCAATGTGAATTCACCGAAAAATGTGCACCCCCCCGCACGTTGGCGTATAGTCCAGACGATCATGTGAATTTCCAATGTGGATATTCCCGAAATGTTGCTCTCCGTAAGTTAGTATATTCACCGATCCTCGGGAAGTTCCACATGTAGATATTCACCGAACATAGGGGTTTCTCCGCACGATGGTATATTCACCGATCCCCGTTAATTTCCACATGTGGATATTCACGAAAATGTGTATAGCGCATATGGATTGTTTTCTAAAAGATTTTCATGTTGGCCAATCAAGCACCAGCACTGTTAAAATTATGTAATGGAACATTCGTGATTAACAGCCAATCAAAACGAACTTCATGTAATTAAAACTCAATTAAAGACAGGGCTCAATTATAGGGGCCTTTCTGAAAACCGACACTAGCATCTCTCATTAATGACATGATTGATCACAAGAAACCCAACTAATTCCATAAACAAAAGATTGTACTGCTAGTAAGCCAGACAATAGATTTCGCTGATCTTTCATTACAATGGCGACCGTGACAATGTCAATCAAACTCATCGTGCTCCCGTTTCACGATTTTACATGTCATTAAATATTTTTCCAATATCTATGTACATGGCTCTTTCAGAACAAGCGAAATGGTGTGACAAAATGTAAAAAAATTAAAAAGTTGATAAAATTAAAATAGCCTTGCATTCTAAATATTTTCATATCTCGACCAAAAGCTACAATAATCAGTTTTATCTGACGGTTTATTCCCCCGATCCCAGTGTGAAATTTCCACATTTGAATATTCACCGAAAAATTGTGTATCTCCGCATGTGGTAGTATTCACAGTCTTCCATACTTCAAAAATACCGGAATGATAAAAAATGGGCCGGTGTAACAATTTTACTTTTCAAAGAAAGTGCACTTACAGGGCACTTACACATAGGGTTCCCTTACAGAAAACATTTAAAAATAACGTATACTCAATTGGCTAAGGTTCAAAGTGAATGTTAACTGCATGCAAATTAGTCTCACGTATGCGTAAAAGCGACCACCCACCAATTATTTGATTGTATAAATGCGATATAATTTCGGTCTTGTACCAAAATTTTAAGTTCTTCTTGTTCATATAATTTTAACTTATTTCATTTTAGACATGTTTCCTGATACAATGTAGTGTATAGAGACATGCACATGCCTAGTAGTTGAGTCTATGATAACAAAAACATTATTTATTTTTTTTATTGTTTTTAGGTTTTTAGGTGTTATTTTGAAAAGCAGGGAAGAAGTAAGAAGTAGTTGAAATGTTGGAAGTATGGCGTTGTTATATGTCCATTACAAGCATATTGACTGTGTTTAAGAAACTTATATTATTTGTAAATTGATACTCATATGAAATGATCTGGGGTCAAAGGTCTCAATGTGTTGGATTTGGGTAAAGCAAAATTGCACATTTTGCCCCCAACAAAAATTAGTACTAATAGGTCTTTTTTTACCAGTGTCTGCTATCCAGGGAAGTTACATGGGTCAAGCTGTGCAACCTAATGCAGAGATTTTTTGTAATTTTAATTAAAAAAAAAAAAAAAAAACATTTCTTGAAAAAAATTCAATTTTTCTGATGGATTTGACTTTGATGGCTTATAAATCAAAAAGTAAGACAGACATATCAAAAATCCATCCCATTAAGTTGTAGCGCATTATAAATCTACAGTGGTGCCAATTTTGGTGGTCATACACCATTGGAAGTGCCAAATTTTTTGGGCAAATTTCCAAGTGCCGAAAATTGCAACAAAAAAACGATTATAGACGGCAATTAATTTCTAGAAACATGAATTTTATTTATAAATGTATTTCAGTTTTGATTTGAAAAATGTCAAATTTATATATAACATATTATGCTAAATTATAAAATACAAAAACATAAGGCCAAAAATAAACCTAAGTAGCCAAAATTAATTTATTTTGGCATGTTCTTTAAATATCATGCTTGAAAAAACAATAAGATAAAAATAAAGATAGCTGCTTGAAAACATAGAAACATAAGAAATAGATTTACGTGCTGGTACAAATGCCTTTGATCAAGTGTGGCATCGGAACGGAATGTCCGATTTTCACCAAATAAAAGAGAAAATAGCGGTGAAAGTAGTGAGAAATTCAGAAGAAAGTAAGAAAAACTCAGAAATTTTCTTGCTACACAAAAGCTTGAGGGTAGTAGATGCCCCTTAATACATACTTCTTCATGTTAAAAATGATATTTACCAAACGATAGATGACAAAGTAATGTTTGATTCAAATAATCAGTGATATAATAATGATAATAGTATGTATATACCCAAAGTGTTAAAGGAACATTGATGGAGTATCATAATGGAAAGTCAAATGATAAGGATCTACATTACTTAAAACAAAATTGTTTATTATATAAGCATAGAACATAAATTGAATATGCTGCAGAAGATAGCATAACAATACAGGAACAAGAGCAGACGACGAACGACAATAAAGACACTATCGTGATTTGCTAAATCAGCAAATCGAAAAAATCACTCAAAAAATCAGATTTTTGGCATGCGGTAACAAGTAACAGGTATCCTAACATACCCCTGCAAATGATAAGGACCAGAAGCAACCTAATAAGACGGATCGGAGATTTTAGTCTTATTGTACGAAGGACACTTAATAACAAAGTATTGAATGGAGAATTTTATCTTGGAACACTGCCGTTTTTCCTTTTCTGTCAATTCTACAGCTGGAAAAGGTAAACTTATGAGAATTCTACAGACTTATCCTTCACTTTGAAGATATTCCTGCAAATTTAAAAATTCAAAAAACAAAAAAACACGCGTTTTTAACCTAATTTTAAAAAAAATGTGATCAAAAACAAGATTGCAGTTGAATATACATCATCTGAACATTATGGTCCGGGTGTGAGGGGGGGGGCATGGGCACTTGAGCCCAATTACGCGTTTTCTGTTTACGCATCATATCCACTTGAAATACCAAAGTGCCCACGGATTCGGTCTACTAGGCATATTATTAGTTACAGATTGTCAATAACTTTCCTACTTGGTAACAAAAAGCAAAATCTACGTTTAAATGCAGTTTTTATATGTATCAGAAAATCACGCAAATTTAAGCATGGAAATGGGATTAACTTAACGCCTTTCTTGATTGATTGAATTTGTAAACTATTTTAGATTATCCTGACGAGGCCTACAACAAATTTCATGATAACGTGTTCGATGCTTCATTGTTCAATGTTCTTTAAAGTAAATCGCGTTTCTAAACAGTAATTCACTAAAACCTTGTTGGTTAGGGCCAGCGAGATGAATCTTGAAAAGAAAAGCCAAAAATGGTTAAAATTTAATTAACTAATACCACCTTAACGGAGGATGTAAAATGCATAATGTAGGCCTATATTGGAATTTTACATAAAACGGAATAAATCCCAAACCATCAATTTGATTAGTTGTTGGTAAACTTTTATGAATTGTACTTTTCAAATTTAAACAATTAAATCAATTTTTAAAAAAGTCAAATAATTCTAATTACTAAATTATGTACTTTTTTCTTTTAATTTTTTGTTATATAACGAAAGTATATACTGTAACCTCACACTGTAAATTAAAACAAAGAATCATTATATATTTCTTTGTTTAATTTTACGGTATGAGAGAACAACAATCCATGCATGTATCGTATGCGTAGGTTGCCGTATCATTTGGCCCTACTTACATCATTCTATAGCCCCAAGTTCGTGTGTGTTATTCTGCAGTACTCTTACCGATAGCACACATCAACTCTGTTACTTTACTTTTGTTTATACCCTGATTGACCCGATTAAATTGATAAATTTTTCATCTTGATCGAATTAGCCTTCACCCAAAACCTAATCGGTAAATTTTCGCGCGCTAATTATTTCAATGCGTTTTGAAATGAGCTTAAGAAAAAAACGTGATTTTGTAATCTCATAGACCCATGAGAGAGCTAAAAAACATTTACTATTTGCCGACCAAAAATAGAGATGTTTGTTCATAACAATCCAAACTCCAAACATATCCTTTAGCCCTAAGGTTTTTACAGGATAAATGAGCAAAATAGTAGCTTTTCTTATGATACAAATTTTTTACAACTTTTCTGTTAAAATCTGGGGTGCCGGGGGCGAGGCTATTATAGCGCTCGGGACCCATAGACCTTCAATATTGTATTTATAGAATCAAATGTGTTGGCTGGTATTTTCACGAGTGTTTATAAAGTGTGTTATTTATCTCTGTATTTAATGTAGGTAGATTATTAATATCGCTAGGATGTATAATTTTTGTTAAAGTTTATCTACCGTTAATGTATTTATTGTCCTGTTAGGTTACAGGGATTTTGGATGAAGTATCCCTGAAATTCCTCAGTGAAATATGCCTTCGGAATGAGTTACAGAATAGTTTAAGTAAAAAACTTGAGAATAAATAGAATATACAAAAACATGGGTGGACACATACACCAACGTCCCTAAGTGACACTACCTAAGCCTTGAATTATTACAATTATAATAAACCGTATCAACCTTATGATAATTAAACTTAATAAAATTAAAAACTAACAAGACTACGAATAATAATCAGTCTTAATGTCAGTGATTGGCATTTAATATCATATAAAATTGTAAAACAGTGCAACGTTTTGAACAACAAAGAGATAACATACGCATCGCAAAAAGGGGTTGCAAAATGGAAAAGGGCGTGCGCCAAAAGACACTGAAGTAGACCTCTAAATTATTTTGATATGCAAAGACTAATAATATTTTGGACTTAGCTCGAAAAGTAGCACAGAAACCACCAATAATTTGGTATCAACCAATTTAGCCAATTCCGTGCGATTTTTTATTTTGTCGAAAAGGTTTCCAAGTAATGAAACCAGTATTTCGCTATGCGATAATTCAAAGAATTGTGTGTTCCGTACTTTCAAAAATATCGTAGAAACGGTCATTAGAGGACCCATGTGCCGGATTCCGCCTATTTTCATCAAAATAATCCGTGTCTCAAGTTGGCTCATATATAGTAATCTAAACACTCTCAGCTACATTTTTCCACCAACGTATTATTCAATCAAAATAATAACCTAGATATAACCACGGATACAACCGGCACCGTGTACGAATATTACTTCAGTGAAAGGAATACCACCACTTCACCGGAAACCATTTTAAGAGGTCTGCTACTTGGAACATAAATGATAATTTTTCATTGTTTAACATTTTCTGAGTTCATCATAAAGATCATAATGTTGTGAGTAAAATACAGAAAAAAAATCACTCAATGTGGTCTAAAACCTTTTTGAGTTAGAAACATTTTGACGGCACCGTCACCCGAGAATCACGACAAGTCATGTCCTTTTAGCCCATAACTATACGACTTTGCCTTTGGTTGTCGAACTATCTTTTACACCACCAGCTTCAAATACAAAACACCAAAAAGTACAAACAAAAGATCTCTGTCTACCGTCTCCCTCGGGACAACTGGTCACAAACCGTTCGATTTGCAAGAAATTTAACATTCGATTAAGATCTTGGTGGCCAGTTCAGAAATAGATTCATTTTTAAAAATTGTAAAAAAAACATAACTTTTCTGTATCATTGAATCTGGCATCTCTTTCTAAAGATCTGAGCACACGATTTTGAGCAAATTAGACATATAAAGTAGCAGTTTCGCATATTTTTGTATGGGAATTGCGTTAAAAAATTGAATCTTGAATAACAATTGCTAAACTCTTTCCGAAAACCTCCATAACACGAATACAAAGGCTCCGAAAAAAACACGGCTTCAATTTATCCTGCTTCCACCGATGATTCATAAAACACTGCTGGCCATAAGCGCGTGCGCAAATGATGCGATTTCACTGGATGATAAGTCCACATTCACAACCACACTGCCAATTGCTCCAATCAAGTCCCGTCTCCGACACCCAATGATTTGACTTTAATCAGCTCTAAATTAGTGGTTTGTACAGGTTTTATTAAAATGAGCCCGATTTAAACCTTTAATTCACGTTCTTTGATATTCTATGATACATGGATAATTTTGCTTCATTTTCATAAATGAGTTGATCTATTGTTGGCCCATTTGGGATCTACGGACACTCACTTTTTTCACTGTACTTTCATTTTAAATCAATTAATTTATTCTACGGGGGAAAAAAAATAAATATATGGAAATACAATTGAACGGGGATCTGTGATATACCAACGTGCGGAGATACGCATTATTCGGTGAATATCAACATGTGGATATGAACGTGGATCGGTGAATATACCAACATGCGGAGATACGCATTATTGGTGAATATCCACATGTGGAAATTTACGGGGATCGGTGAATAAACAAAGTACGGAGAGTTACACCATTGGTCGGTTGAAGATCCACATGTGGAAAGTCGCGGAGATCTGTGAAGATACCAACGTGCGGAAATACACACTTTTCGGTGGGAAGATTCCACATGATGGAAATACAAGAATTTAGCGAATATCCACATGTGGAAAATAAAATTTTCGGTGATATCCACATGTGGAAATTCACGGAGATCTGGGAATATACAAACGTGTGGAGATACACATTTTGCGGTGAATATTTCCCAAATGTTGGAAAATACACGATTTTAGCGAATCCACACGCGGAAATACAAGGGATGGGTGAATCTCCACCATGTTTAAAGGGGAAGAGGGAATAGGTGTATTCAACAAATAAGAGGATGTGGAAATACACACTTTTCGGTGATGTCCACATGTGGAAAATACAAGCGGACCGGTTATGTCCACATGTGGAAATTCAAGAGGGGATTGGGGAAGTTCACACATGGGAAAATACACAAACTCGGCTCAAAGAAATAGTTCATATAGGAAACAAGGGGACCACTGGGTGCTGTAGTCAGAAGGTCATTGTAGGGCCTTTTAGCAATTGATTGTGGCACACGAAGGAATTTACCAATTTGAAAGAAAAGAATGCCCATTTAATGAGCCCATGTGCTTGTTTTGACACACAACCTGTGAACACCTCATATAGGCCTTGGGTCAGCGGGTCTTCTAACAAGTCTAGTGATTATAACAAATGATTGGTGGCCACAAGAAGGAAAATTTACAGATTTTCAAAGAATGGCCCATTGAATTGGCCCACGTGACCTTGGACCCAAATCCGTGAACAACCCATATGGACCTGGGGTCAGCAGTTCCTCTGACCAAGTCTGGTGATAATAATAGAATTGCTTTGTGGAACAAGAAGGAAATTTCTAGATTTTCAAAGGAATGCCATTTAATCGCCCACATGACATTTACCCAAATCTATGAACACCCCATATGGGGCCTTTAGGGTCAGTGGTTCTTCTGACATATTAGTGATAGCACAAATGTGATCAAGCAAATGAGTCGGAAGTCACAAGTATGATTATGAGATGCTAAACAAGGAGAAAAATGATAATTTTGTGTCATGTGTTTTTCCACTTCAACGGATTATATCTTGGAATTAATTGGTCAATTTCAAGGGGATTTCAGCCAAAGGTAGCTTTTCTTTTATCTGATGCATCAGCTACATGGAAAAAGTGAAAAAATCCAAATTTGACCCTGACCTTCAGACCTCATTTTGCTGATCGCCATCACAAAATGAATTTGTGCCAAGGAGGGAATTTAGAGATTCTCCAAGAATGCCCCTTTAATTGGCCCATGTGAACTTTGACCCAAAATCTGTGAATACACATAAGGGCCTTGGGACAGTGTCCTTCTTAGCAATTTGTGACGATAGCAATTGATTTGTGGCACAAGGATTAATAGATTTTCAAAGAATTGCCACCTTAATCAGCCCATGTGATTGTTTGACCCAAAATCTGTGAACACACCATATGGGACTTGAGTCGTGATTCTTCTGAGCACATCTTTGGATTATAGCAATTGATTTGTGGCACAAGAAGGAATTATGATTTTTCAACGAATGCCCCTTTTAATTGTATGTGATTTTGACCCAAATCTGTGAACACCCCCTATGGGACTTGGTTCCAGAGGTTCTTCTGACCAAGTCTAGTGATTATAAACAATTGTTGATTGGGCACAAGAAGGAATTTATAGATTTAAAAGAATGCCCCTTTTAAATTGGCCCATGTGACCTTTGACCCAAATCTGTGAACACCCCAAATGGGACCTGGGTCAGCGGTTTTCGACACCAAGTTAGTGATTAGAACAATTGATTTGTGGCACAAGAAGGAACTATAGGATTTTCAAAGAATGCCCCTTTAATCGGTCCCAGACCCATGTGACCGTTTGACCCAAATCTGAGACCACCCCAATGGGCATTGAGTCAGCGGTTCTTCTGACCAAGTCAGTGATTATAGCAAGTGATTTGTGGCACAAGAAGGAATTATATATTTTTTTTATTTTGTTAATACTTTATTTTGACATTTGACCCAAATTGTGAACACCCCATATGGAGCTTGGGTCAGCGCGTTATTCTAACCAAGTCTAGTGTTATAGCAACGAGCAATTGATCTGTGGCACCAATAAGGGGGAATTTACAGATTTTCAAAGATGCCCCTTAATTGGCCCACGTGACCTTTGACCCAAATCTGTGAAACACCCCATATGCGGGGGACCTTGGGTCAGCGGGGTTATTCTAACCAAGTCTAGGATATAACAATGATTGGGGCCACAAGCAAGGGAATTGATAGATTTCAGTTTGGAATGCCCTTTAATTGGCACACAAATGGACCTGTTGGACCCAACTCTGTGAACACCCCTAGGGACCCTTGAGTCGCGGTTCTTCAACAAAGTCTAGTGATTATAAACAATTGATTTGTGGGCACAAGAAGGGAATTTATAGAGATTTCAAGAATGCCCCTTTAATCGGCCCCATAGTGACCTTTGACCCAAAATCTGTGGGAACACCCCACATGGGCCTTGGATCAATGATTATTCTGACGTTTTCACTCCAAGCGGCCCCCCCAAGCATTTGGCAACAAGATGCATATGGCAAGTGTTAACAGACAGAGTTGATAGATAGATAGATAGAGAGTCAACACATGGCCATAACAATAGATCTGCATACTACGTATGCCGAGCTAAAAGCGTGCAGTGGCAGGCTAGTTAATTGCTAAGCTTTGGTGTAATTTGAGGGTTAAAACAGTCTAAAATCAAGAGAAGTTAGGGGTTGCTTTGCCGTGCTTTTTTAAACATGCCGTGGCCCGGCCAGTGAAAGGCCGTGGCCCTGCCACGTAAATGCTAAGCTTTGGTGTAAAATTTTGCATTTTTAGAGCTATTTTTAACCCTCAATTTTAACCAAAGCTTAGCATTTATCGTAGCTTGGCCACCGGGCAGCCGGATAGGTGACGTTAAAATGTAAGATTGGGGTAAATTTGAGGGTTAATAAATCAGTCTAAAATGAGGACCGTTTAGGCGTTATGTTTGATGTGCTGCCTTAGAACGGCAAAATACAACCCTAACGGGATTCCAAGGTCGAGGTCCCGGGTTCTGAGGTTGTTGCCCCTCAGATACTATATATACGTTCTGGATCCGAGCGAGGGCCCCCAGCCACTACAGCCGGGCTTTTCTGGAGGGGCAGTACAAGCGGTCCGCTCTGGACTTTGTCATTTTTCACCCAACAGTGGACCTATTGGATCTTGGGTGATTCTCTTGGTAAAGAGCAAAAGGAACCGGGTCATGTTCGTCTTACGTAATCACTCTCGTGACATCGCAACATCAGACACACCAAAATCCATCTTAATATATATTGTTTGGTCCGAGACAGGCCCAGCCGCTAAAGGCCGGCTTTTTCTGGTGGGGCAGTACAAGCGGTCTGCGAATTGTTTTCACCTGAACGAAAATGTACCAATTGGATCTAGGGTGATCTTTCAAGTCAGACACACCATCCCTCTTATATATATCTATAATACGTTCTGGTCCGAACAGGTCACCAGCGCTACAGGCCGTTTTTGTTTTTTACCTCTGCGCATGCGACATTGGGTACCACAACCAATTGTAACGCTACCGAAAGTGCCTAGATCAAAAATCCAGGATTTCGCCTACGGCACCAGTCCATTTTGACAGCTCTCTTCAGACGGATAGCCGCTCTCGGTAAAATCACACGCACTTAGTCACAGGCAACTAGTGGGAAAACGCCCGTCTGCTACATACAAAATGTTGGCGCAAGGCACACTAACCTCTCTGCCCACAAAACCCTGCCCAACACGGCGGAAATATTTTGGGGAAAGACAAGGTCGGCCACGGGCTGATGTTCGCCGGAGAGGGTAGTGTATTTTGCGCCACATTTTTTAGCCAGACAGCCACGGTGTTTTCGACTAGTGCACGTTGATGGTGGATATTTTTACCGGAGGAGCGGCTCTCCGATGGAGAGAGCTAAAAAGGACGGGTGCCGTATGCCGAAATTGGATTTTGATTAGGGACGCTTTCGGTAGCGTACATTGGGTTGTGTACAAAACATGTAACACGCGCAGAGGTAAAAAAAAAAGCCGGCCGTAGCGGCTTGGCTGGCTCGGGACCAGAACGGTCTATATATAAGAGGTGTGATGTGAGATGAGAGAGAAAAAAGGGATAGGCGAAAGTCGCCATAGATTGGTTTTGAAGAGAGCGCACGCTAAAGTGCGATTGCTCTAGAGCGATTTTAGACGCTTTAACCGCAGGAAAAAAGAGAGAGGGCAATTTACCCACGAACCGCCTCTAAAGCGGGCAAAACCGGATTTTGAGTCCCAGGTGATTCGGGCCATGGTTTTTGCAACAAATACGATAGGGTTGCGGTAGAGAGGGGTTCAAACCCGCGTATAAGGCGGGGAAACCATACGCTGGTATCGCCGAGTTCTGATGACGGGTCATCCGGGCCATGGTATTGCGACAAATACTGGCGGATATAACACGGACCAAGATGCCGGATGAATTTAGTATGAACCGGCTACTTCAGGTCTACTCAGCTCCTCGGTGAGAGCCAGGTACCATATAATTCCATGCTATCCTGTTACAACAATCTCGGTCTTCCGGCAAGTACACTGGAGCCTTGGTATGTGACCTTTGAACTTGGTGTGTGCCTTTGACCTCATCAAACATGAGGGATGCAGTGCTGCACACATGACTCAAGTTTTGGTTTTGAAAACCCATCAAAGTCTGCGGAATTACCGGCAAATTTTTAACTCTTTTTAACAAAACAACGGACAACAACGGACAACAACAGTGGACACAAGCAATCATATTTTGCAAATCCATGTCACATCAGGCCTGTGTCCACTTTGTAATTGAGCAAGATGCAAGCTCAAAGCCATCCTGAAAAATATGTGGTCCTCGGACTGCTAGTGTCGTCTGCCGTTGCGGTGTGTGAATGAAAGCCGAACATATGACCTTTGATGACCTTGAAATGTGACCTTGACCTTGAAATGTGACCTTTGAACTACAGAAAATGAAGATTTCATGTAATATCCCCATGACCAAGTTTGGTTCCAATTTGAACTACTTTTCAATTGAGGTCCAATTTTACATTTTCAACTGACCTCACATGACCTTGACCATGGTATGTGAATATTTGGACCTTGTAATGTGACCTTGACCTCATCAACAAATGAGGAATCCCACATTGCACCCATTTTACTCATACTTGGTTTAAATCCATTGAAGTGGTGCAGATTTCAGGCAAATTTAACAACCCTTTTTTCACAACAGACTACATCAACACAGACATCAACCGACTACAGCACAACAAGTCTCCGGCGAGCAAACTGGAGCCCCCACCTCGGGTGTGGAGGGAGCTGGACCCCTGTCAGAAGAACAAAATCTGACAAAGGGTTCCCACATTATCTTGAAGCCCATCCAGAGGAAAACCAAACATTATGACTTTTTGGACATTTTTTTCTTAGTATGTCGGTTTTTTGGCGGATTTTCTCTAATGTTTTGGTCAAATTTTTAGTAATACTTTTAGTTTTGGGTGACTAACCAACCGATCTAATCGTAGCCCGGTTGTTTCGCGTGGTTTTAGGGTAGGCTTCATGGTTTTTAGGTTTTAAAAAAATACATCGGTCCTCGGACCGCTTGTGTCGCCTGTCGTCGCGGTTAAGTGGGAATATGACTAACATGACCTTTGACTTGATATGTGACCTTTGACCTCAGCAACAAATGAGGGTCCCATGTTGCACCTATGAATCAAGTTTGTTTCCAATTGAACTTCAACTTTTCTTTGAGTCAATTTTAACATTTTCACCTATTTTACAACTTTACCTATGAAACCTTTGACCTTGGCATGTGACCTTTGACCTCATCAACAAAGGAGAGATCCCATGTTGCACCTATGAATCAAGTTTTTGGTTCCAATTGACTTCAACTTTTCATTGAGGTCAATCTCACATTTTCAGCTATTTTACCAACTTGACCTCACATGACCTTTGGACCTTGGCATGTGACCTTTTGACCTATCAAAGTGGGGGATCCATGTTGCACCTGCGACCCAAGTTTGGTTAAATCATCAAAGTATGTGGATATTACATGCAAATGTTAACCCTTTTTCACAACAGACATCAACAGACATCACAGACTCCCACAACAGACAACTACAGTGGACAAAGTGATCCCATTGTTTCTCCGGCCTTAGGCAGGCTACGCAAAAAGTAGGATTTCATATTTGCAATAGCCCCTAATGATATTTTTATTTTTCAGTATTTGTTGACTTAGCACATAGATGACTGATAGGGAACTCCGTTTATTACAAGACAACTTACCACTAGGTAAGGAGAGGTTTTTCAATCATTGTAGCAAGGATATTAAGCTCCGCTACAATGGCGAACACAATCCAATCCACTCTAAGCCCAATAGACATGAATAATGTGGTATCATCATAATGAATACTGAAACTCCCAGAAGTCCAAACATCAAAAGGCTAACGTTTAAGTCCCCGCTAGCTGAAAAACAGGCCGCTCTGGCAGCAGCTGCAGCAGCAGTTGAATCGCAACCTAGTGCATCACCAAAGGTTGTGAAGGAAAAATAAAAGGACCAAGCTATATGAGAAACGGCCTGTCACTGCGGAAAAGCCATCACAGAGCCCTCAGAATACAGCACTTACAGTTCCCTGACGATGAGGACACGTCCTCAAACAAAAGACTAAGGAGACTTAGCCTACGCCCCAAATGACAGAGTCGAAGCTATTATTTGGGTT